>JAQQAE010015414.1:0-12057 GCA_029823295.1 Pseudamia nigra
ATAACAGCATTGTTTCAAGTAATTCACAGACATGTCAGGAGGTGCTACTAGCTTAGCAGAGCTGCTAATGTTTACTCGCACATTATTCTGCTGCACACTGTAGCGTTAGAAGTAGTTGTGAGATATAGAGCAGTGGGATGTTTGTTACAATTTCAGGAGAGTTTTCTGCGTTTACCTTCAACAGATGCGTTTGCTCTGCGGAAAGCGCAAACACGTTTTGTTGTGCGGTTCTCCACACGACAAAACACATTTCCACCGCGTGTGTGAGGACAGTTTCTGCTTCAGTGTCTCTGCCATGTACACATACTGTGGCTTCCTTAGCCAATCAGATGGTGCCATGGGCGGACAATGCTGGAGACAGAAGTAGCAGGAGAGAGAAGGAGAGAGGGGTGTCTGAGCTGAACTAAAACAGTCTTTAATTGATGTCTTGATATTTGCCCGTCGAATAAAAAAAAAAACACTGATATCGATATTCGCCAAAATTCCAAATATCGGTGCTGATAATCGGCCCGGCCGATAATCAGTCGACTTCTAGTTTTAGCATAACATTAGCTTGCCGGTCCTGGTCTCAGTAGACTATGTATTAGCAACGCAGAGAATAACATGTGTTTGCATGAAAGTCACATGAAAAACTCTACAGCTCACGGCTACTATAATAACTTATGAGTCTAGGATCCATGCGGTTCTGGAGCTATTTTTTCTGTTTGTTTGGTTAAATAAACATTCTTTAGGGATTCAAACAAAGTTCAGTGTTTGTATTATTCAACATTTGTACGCCAATTTTTACACTTTTACTGCAAATGAATATCAGCTCCAAATATCGGTTTTCGGCCTTCTTAACTACTAATAATAGTATCGTATTGGCCCTGAAAAACCCATATTGGTTGATCACTAGTTGAAAATAGCATGTACCTGTAGTACTCAGTATATAGATGCCTAAATCCTGTCCCTTCTAATCTTCACTCATGGGACCTAAATTTGGAAACAAAGTTGCATTACGAATTGATTTTGTAATCACAGTTTGTCATAAAGCTGTTGAGCTGGGACACTGCAAAAATGCAACAAACTGCAACTGTCGTCATTTGTAAAAAATTGCCACACATTATATATGTGAAAATGATGCTGTAATTCAAATGGAATCATGAACATATGTCTCATGCCATTGACTGTAATGCAGTTTTTGTTGGAATAAAGGGGGCAGAAGGAGGGCAAGACTTAGGGTCTCCATATATATAGCGCATATTGTAGCACATTGTACCAAAACCCAGAGTTGAACATTTCAGCACAATGGACAGAGTCAGAGTAGCTTGAAAATACAGTGTCAGGGAAAAATTATGTTTCCAAGAGAAGCAGTAACTGAATGCAGTCTATCATGCTCCCTTACTGCATATACTGTATAATTGCAACTTATATGATAACAATAAAATCCAGCACTTATTTTATGCTATTCTGCATAGATTGCACTAATATATAGCTTTTTTGTCATAGAGATAAGTGAATCTGCAATGTATACTACTGTATAATTTATTTGTTTACAACATGTGATGTTATTTCCTGTCTTTGTTTTTAGACTTGAATTCCAGTGTGCCTGATGTGTGTCTACATAGGTGTTGATATCCATTTTCTACCCCTTAATTCTTGCAAGGGTTGAGGGGTGCTGGAGCCGATCCCCGCTGACTTGGGGCAAAGGCAGGGCATCCTGGATGAGTCGTCAGTTCTTCACAGAGCTGAGACATACAGACAGACAGACAAACATTCACACTCACATTCATACCTATGGACAATTTAGAATGACCAATTCACCTAATCCCTAGTGCATGTTTTTGGTTGTGGGAGGAAGCTGGAGTACCTGGACATAACCCACACAGACAGGCCTCACAGAGAACATGCAAACTCCACACAGGCCATTAGAAAGATCCTAACATCACCCGGCGTTAGGATCGAACCCAGGAGTGCTACCCACTGCACCACTGTGTCGCCAAGTGTAATGCAGTGTTAGTCCAGCGGTGCCCTGGGCAACGAACACTTCTACTAACAAAAATTTTGTGTAACAAATAAAACCGTTAGCTGAATTGTGTCCCGGATAATGAAAATGATTCGGGTTACGAGTTTCGTATTATGGAAAAGATTCAGGTTACGAGTTTCATAATTTGGGTCACAAATTTTTTGTAACACCAAAGACTAACTTCTGGGTCTATCTCAGTCGAGTTAAACATTAACGTGAACTCGCTGTATATTTGCCTTTTTTCACCAAAAAAACTGCTTCATTTTGTGTTTTTCATCATGGGACCAAAGAAAAATGGCTGTCTCTGTCTCATCCTCCTCCGTTAAGTGTCTTTAAAAATCAATAAATGTGCACGTATGGGTGTGTAATACATACTTTATATGGGAGTTTTTGTGGGTCCAGAATAGATTAATTGGCTTTATATGTATTCCTATGAAAAAACTCGCTTCGGCTAATGAATGACTCGCCCAATGAACGTGACGCCGGAACGGATTAAATTTGTTATCCGGGGCACCACTGTATATTATTTATGTGAAACATTCTTACTTCATTCTGCTCTTCATTTTAACCATAACATCCCGTCAGGAGAAATACTGTATCTTAATTGCTAAATAAAAGACAAATAAAATGTAATGAGGATTTATGTGAATGAGATGACCTCATACTCAGGGTCGAGCATCCCTTTCATCCCATATCATGCTGGGAAACTATGCCTACAAGAGTAACACTACTGAAAATAAATACATCAGGGATAATGGATCTGTGTACACTAATGACCCACAGAGAAAGATTTTTGACATGCATGTTATATTTTGACCATATCAAATTAGGTCACTGCATAATGGCTCTGACAGTAAATACTGATGTCCCAAACACTTGACGGTGCAGGAAACAATCACAGATATCACTACAGTTACTGTAAGCTGTGAAATTTCCTTTGAATTATTATCCATTTCAGTTTGATGTTTCAGTTCTGTCTGCTTTTTTAGTTAGTATTGCGACATACAGTACATTACTTGCATAATTTTTTACTTTGAAGTGAAGACAACTTTAGTTTAGTTTTTTTATGTATTATGAGGAAAATTTTGACTTATACTGTAGAAGGACAAACAAAAAAACAGGTTAAATGTCTTCAAATGTGGCCAGTGTTTATTAATCGTAATACATTATGCAAATTTGTCCAATATTGCATCATTTTTATTTTACATTATGGTTATTATCAATAATGAAGCATGTGGCAGAAACAGTGCAGAATGAAACATGGTTTTATATGGGATTACTGTTTTAAGTTGAGGGGTTTCTTTTTTTTTGTTTTGTTGTAGTAACCCGTAGATATCACACAGTCTACATGGTGCTTGAGTCATAATCTCGGTCCATGATAGGATTACTGCCATAATAACAGAAGCATCAGAGCAGACTCCAACTTCACAACCCAAGTATTGCAAAAACGCCCACGGTGGGACAGAGAGCAACCAGATACTTTACATTAAAGTAACATCTACACCTTTTTAAACATTAGTATGATCACCATCACATATGCTCAACACCACACCAGCCTGCTCAGATGTACCTATACACAAAGCTTGATGATCTGTAGGATACGCTTTAAACAAAGTGATGAGAGTAGGCCGTAAATGGAATGATGATGATGGTGTAATTCCATCCATGACTACAGTTCGGAATCTAAATGTGCCAGTTTCTGCTGCACACACATGAACTGATCCCTGTGTAAATTAAGTTCATAGTGTTTTTGTCATTCCTATTATTAGTGTTTTATTGCAGTTATTGCTAGAGGTTTAAACATTATGGCATAAGAGTGTAGTTCTCTATTATTCAAAATAATAGGATAACAAATTATTAGTTTGATCATTTAATTGTCATTTTTATAAGTATGCATTTTCTTTTCTAGGCAGAGAAAATACAATATAACTGCATGAGTTCAAAATGAAAACTTGTCTCTGATTAGTATGGATATACAGCATATACTGGCGTATATTTGAATTACACAGTTTGCAGTAAGGGTTTAATCTGGTCTGTGAAAAACAAATATTTCTGGAAAACATTGATTTGCAAACCAGTGTGAATCCAAGAATGAAGATTGCACTGAACAACAAGGGCTTAGGACACCCTTATACAATAATAATTATTAATCTGGGATGTTTGCTGAGTCTGTATTTGCATTTGAAGCAGTGCTCTGCTTCACAGTCACACATGCATTGTGCATCTAAGCTCTTCAGTAAAACAGTTTCCCACAGTGCTTACAGCCACTGGGCAGCTCCAGCACAGCAGGCTGGGGACGCATGCCTTGCAAAAGAGCACATTCAATTCCTCAGTGCAAGACTATCAGCTAGAACCCCCTGGCCTTTAATCTTTAGATTAGATTTAGATTCAGACTCCAAATCCCATCACTGTAGCCATTCTGCTGGTGACTCTATCAGAAAAATTTTGCTCTGCACAAAGAAGTGAAATAAAAAACAAACAGCAGGACACGAGAAATCTTTGGCATGAGTACAGGTGAGAACACAACATGGCCAGTGGGGCTACACACCACATGTGTGGGGGCAACTAACTCCATTGCCACAGTGTCTCTGCAGCACGTTTCGCCAAAGCTAAGCTGCTGCAGTCAGCCTCCTGGCAGCAGCACAGGAGCTGCCAGTCATCAGAGAAATGGCTGAGCCTGCACAGAAATGACTGACTCAGTCATTCATTTCAATAGCAAAGATACTTGAGACATGGCACGTTTTACTCCTCTGTGTACTGGTTGTGATACGCTATGTGCACTGTGTGCTCCTAATGAAGAATGGGTCGGATGCAGCAATGTGTTATGATTCATGGTTCATAAGGTATTCATGATGTATCATTCAATTACTTAAAAATGGATAGTGTCAGAGTGGAATTTTAAAAAGATGAAATTACTCCATTACAGACTTTCATATCTTTCAGATCCTCCAACACTACTTTTGTTCTGCATCATCTACTTCACATTGGCAATTTAACAATGTCAGCCAAAAGCTAAGCATCTTTATTTCAGGTTTTTGGTTTACTGAGTCGAGCTGGGCAAGATGATGGTATATCCTATGCTAGTAGAAATGAACCTGTAGAGATGTGATATATCCACAGGCCTGAGTAGGGGTGTTGATCATTACTAGTGAGTCAGCCTATACTGAGCGAGGAACAGAGATTTTGTACCTTCAAAACTTTATACTGTCGGAACAACCGAAGCTGCTCTCTCATATTTTCGGCTACTTGATGATAGATGATCATGTGTTTGTGCCACAAGAACATTTCCCCAGAAGCAAAAAACTAAAATGGAAGAGAACATAGATGTGATGTAATTTCTCTTCAGAGGTCTATGTTATCTGCTATTATGATTGAGACTTTGATATTTATGTTGGAATTCACCCTAAACAGTGCTGCAAGCTGTTAATGTTGGTGAAATGACTTCATTTTGGCAGAAGCTGATAAAAGTCATGGATGGCATCATGCCCCTGTCAAAAATCATCAGTTTACAGCTTGTGTGAATCACAGGTTCGGTTTCCTCATTAGCAGTTTGCTTCAATTTGGGATAAATTATCTTATTATGGCAGAATGAGTGAGTGAATCCAAGTGGCAAGAACAACCTAGTTGATATTTATCAAGGATAAAGTGCCAAATAAGTCATCAAGGGAAATGTCACAGGGAGCTGTAACCTTTTAGAGGGGCTAAGCTTTGAGGCTTGGTGGCAAGATGGAGAGTCGTTTGGTGGGGATAGAGTAGCACAGGGTCGTAATGAGGACCGCTGTGGTATTTGTGACAGAAATTATCTCTGGTTAATGATTACGCAGTGTCATGTGGGACCATCTTAGCAAACAAGTGTTTCAAAAGCAAGCACAGACAGTCACACATGCATGGTGATGCACCCTGGAAAAATGCTAAGAATATATAACTGCTTGACAAATGCATTGTGTCAATCCTGTGGATTTATCAATTAAAACCTCAAGGTGCTCTAAGATCATTCCGTTAACAGCTTTTCTTTGAGATGAAGCGGGGACTCTAGATTCAGATTAGGTGTTAAGGGAGACTTTAGAAGCATTTTAACCTCAGAGCGCGTCCCTGCTCTGGTTGATTTGTGCAGTACAATCTGTAATTGAATTAGTGTGTTTTGTTCTCACATACAGCCACAAGCTCACAGTAAGATTGAAATTTGGTCCTGCACTGGATACAAACGCCTGAGGGCAGTATTGATGTTAAACTTTACCATAGATGTCCCCCTAACAATCCACAGGAGGCTCTCCCCTGCTGTCCAAACAGCTAGTAGTAAACACTTTATCAGTGATATGTTTGGTCATCACCACATACTGTCTGTGAGGTCCGTCTACAGCTTTGCCTGCATGATGAAGCATCTTGCCCCAGGTTTAAGTCATAAAAGTGAAGCTGCTGGGCCAGAAAACCACATTTTCTGAGTAGGTAATCATGACCATTAATCATGCTGGCACACTTCTCTTTCCCATTGGCCAAAAAGAATAGGTCATGGCTAAAGACTGTACCTCCACACTGCCGGTGAATATGCATCCCCCTCCACCTACTCAAGGCCATTTGGGCTGATTTGTAGCAGCAGTTGTGTGAAATTACCTGAGTTATGGATGTTGAAAATAAAATATAATGATGAATCAGTATCAAGGCTTCTCCAGCCCACTGACACTGTTTGTGATGTCAATAGCAGCTCTTTTAAAGCATTAATATGAACTGTATTCTGCAATCCAATCAAACTGAGTTCATGTCAGTTCACTGTAAAGCTCAAGTGAGTCATTACAGCATCATAAATTAGATTTCCCTTCCAGAATCACAACTTTTCCATTATTTTACTCTTTTCTGATTCTTGGATTGGGTTTATGGTTACAACTCGGTCTGGAAATAAAAATATCCTATGACATAAAGAGTAAAAAAAACAAGTCGTTTCTTCTTCTCGGCAGCCTATTACTTGAGTCCCTTTGCAAAAAATTGAAAGAAATCATTCAACTTCAATCAAAAAAAATGGGGAAAACAGCCATTTTCAGTTAACAATGCAGTAATTTGTTTCATGTCAATATCTTGACACAAGGCAGGGCACTCCAGTTGTTTGACGACTTCAATCGATCCATGCGCACTCTTTGCTCAAGTCAATTTGCCTTGGAAAGGAGAGAAACTTGAAACTTATTTTCAGGAAAGTAATATTTCAAAGGAAGAGAAAGTGGGTTTGGTTCAACATGGTTTGCATTGCACCTTTTTGCGTGGCAGCCTTTAAATTTCCATGTTCGAAAATGCAGTTATCCCATGGTGACTTTGGGGAACTGGCTCAGCGCAGGGTAGATTATGATAAAATTAGGTCACACACACATACAGTATATTGTACTGCTGATGTTTGTTATTTGGTTCACTCTGCCATGTTTTGGGCCAGAACAAGGTCTGAAAATGCCCCTGTGGCTCCATTTAATCCTTAAAAGGGTAGAGTGATAACTGACAAGTCTGAATGCTGTCAAAAGTTCCCAACCTCATACCAAAGTGCTGCCATACTGCTATTGGCAATATTGCTGACATACTGTGCTGATACTGGATAATGACTTTTCTCATGTGGAGAAAAGAAATCACGGAAGCAGTTATTAGATTCAGGGCTAATTTAGAATAGGAGGCAATTTAAACTGAGACTTTATCTCACCAGTGCAGAATTTCAGATGTCACTGGTGTATGTAAAATCACCTTATGCTGTCGAGGTCTATCATGACAGCTTTTATGTTTGCTAGACAGACCTAACAAACACACGTCCCTTTTTTCAGTGAATGTAAAAATAAATCTATATGCATGTGCTGTGGTAACACATAAAACTGCATGTCTTAACCTCAGTATGGTCAAATGTTGGGGTCAATCCTGTTGTCATGTCACATATGTAACTGTCCCAACCCTATCAGACTGTCTCTGCCTTACCAATGTTTAACAGCATGTCATAAATTGATGAAGCTGGTTCTACCTAGATAAGCTGAGAGAACAGATGTCTTCATGGCCTTTGATTTACAAACAAGACTAGGTTTTCTTCAGATATCAGCCTTTCCCATTAGTGTCAATTTGGAAGTTCTGGTGCTTATGATAAAGCATAAGTCTATAAAGCAGAGGTCCCCAACCTTTTTTGTGCCATGGACCGGTTTAATGTCAGACAATATTTTCACGGACCTGCCTTTAAGGTGTGGTGGATAAATACAACAAAATAAAATGATACGACTGGCATAAAAACTGGTATTTTCTAAATACAATAATAACATGAATCCACTGTGGTTGCAACTTTATTAGCAGCGTCCTTGAGACATCACGCCAACATCAAAACATGAATAACAGCCTCCAAGCCCCACACTCTCTGGTCGTAATGGTAAAAGTTAAACATGCCTTCAACATAAGATCCACCACAAGAACAAATATAAAGTGCATGATAAATACAACTCACCATAACGTTAAATTAGTGGGAGCCCTGAGCTCGTTTCTCTGCAAAGAGATAGACCCATCGAGGGGTGCACTTGAATTTGTTGATGTGGTGGCCCTCGGTGTTTGCTTCAGTCCTTCTTGTTCCTGCTTTTTTCTTTCAAAATACTCCAAAGGCTTGTCTTTTAATGCAGAATGCTTGGTCTACAAGTGGCAAAGCAGTTTTGAAGGCTTCATTGCCTCATCAGAGCCGATTGCCGCATATTATGCAGAGTGGGCACCTGTTGCAATAGGTGGGAACAACCTATTGCAATAAATCCATATTTCAAGTAGGACTCCAGCTTTGTTTTTCTTTGAAGTCGTAGGCTCTTCTTCTGTCTCCTCACTGGCTCTTTTACCCTGCGCAAAGAAACTTTCCAAAGATGTTTGTTTTTGTTTATTTTGCTAGCTTGGAGGTTTCAATTTGTTACCGGCCGGTACAGCCTCTTTAAAAATGTAACAGATGTAGGTAAGACATGTGACCAAGGCAAGCATCTTGACATGCATCAGCACTGAATCATAGACAAATGTGGCAGCGAGAATCTGGGAATTTTCCAAAATACAACATTGTTCAGAATCAGATCATACATAAAATGTAAATAATGTAAGTTATGTATTTTTTCTGTGCGGCCTGGTACCAATTGCCCCCACAGACCGGGGGTCGGGGACCACTGCTCTAGAGGATGTGTCTTTTAGAGTGTAACAGGACAGAGGGTGGCCCGAAATGTGATCATTCTGTTGCTATTCAGATATAAAATCCATTTGGTCCAAGTTGATAAGTCAGTCATTGATCTGAGTAGATGGTGTTTTTGTGTCCGATCATCACCTTCAAATTTGTTTCTTCATGCACTATTTCTTCGGTCAGTATATTCGAACTATGGACCTTCTCCTTCAGTGTTTGTTCTTTTTCTAAATTATTTTCAACATTATGCATTAATGCTGTGACACAACATATACGAAATTATGTAGGAAAAAAATAGTTAAGCGACACATTTATATTTTAGTTTGTCGAAAACAACCACATTTGGCTTTGATGCATTCTTTCATCAAAACTAAATGTGGTCTCATTTCAAATCACAGGTGTGTTCTGCCACTTCTTGTCTCTTTAATGTGCTTTAGACCATCAATTGTCTTGTGCAAAGGAAGAGTGGGCTCTATTAGTGCTACTACAACTACTGTACAAACACATATTATGGCTATCAAATATTATGATGAAATTGACTTGAAATCTTTCACATTGACTGACCTTCAATTCTTAAAGTCATGACAGACTGTTTTTTTTTTTTTTTGCTTTACTTAAAGGCACAGTTGACATGGTGTCACATGTGGTACAGGAGACCTGCAGGTCAATGCAGCTTACAACCCTATAGGTGCACAAGCTCTTGCATTCACTTACAGAGTTGGATACAGTCATAGCAGTAGCTACTATGGGGCTATCACCTGTAGCTTATCTAACCACAGGAAGACTGAGCAGAGACAGCCTACATTTCAGATTCCTTCAACGTTTGGTACAGATAAAAAAAGAACAGGCATACATACTAGCTTGACAACTGTGAGGCTGTAAGCCAAGTTGGCTGGCAGGTCATCTGTTTAGTCAGTTGTATATGGGTTAACCACGAACGATCGGCCACTAGCTACTTTACCAACACCATAGACTGTACCTTAAATTGTTTCTTGCCATAAAATGGACAATAAATGACAAAAATTAACTTTAACTTTTTGAATCTGATGATAGAAGGCTACGTAAATGGGGCTACTCTGGACAATCTAAAGTATAAAACATGTTGTAAATGAAAAGTGTTAACCCAGAACATGTTTTATACTTTAGATTGTCCAGAGTAGCCCCATTTAGCCTTCTATCATCAGTTTGGATGTCTTCAGTATTAATGTACAATGTTGAAAATGATGAAAATAAAGAAAAACCACAGAAGGGGAAGGCGTGTCCACACCATTGAATGGTAGTGTACAGTACATACATTGCTTGTGCAAGACCATACAATTTGCACAATCCTCATTAAAGGTTATGTTCTTGAAAACAGTGAGATCTTGTTAATGTGCTTGTTAAAGTAATGCATATTATTAAATACTTCACCTCACTTGTCTATTTTTAATCATTTGTTACTTTTTCTGATACAAACATAGTGATTTGTGTTTACTATGCACAAAGAAAAAGTTTAAATAAGTTAGGCCATTGTGTGATGGCTGTGTTTCACTTGCATTTGTGAGAAATACACAAATGCAAGTGAACACATTACAATTACACTTTAGAAATACAACACAACTTTGTGTGTTTATGGACTGGATGAGCCAAATATGTCAAAATGAATGCCTTTTATGAATTGTTAATGAAACAACCAGGCAAGATCAAAATATCTGCATCCTATTATGTTAATGCTCCTGAGACAACTACATTTCTCACCCTTTTTCCTCTCTATTTATCTGTATATATGGATACTCTCTCAATATTTCCCAAACAGCTTCCTGAAATTGTATTGTTTTCAATTTCTACAGAGAAACAGTGCCACCACAGGGTTATTGCTAAGCACCATTCACATACGATAAAGGCATCCACTGAAGATGTGTCATAGCTTTATTTTCTGAAACACTTAAACATATTTCCAGAAGGTATAGCTCAGTCTCTGAAAGTGTAAATGCAAACTGTGAATGAGTGAAGGTGTTTGTCAAAACTCTACAAATTTCTTACAAAATCAACCACAGAACTCAAAACACAATTCTGAAAATGCAAATCAAATCAAGTCAAATGCAAACCACGTGAAAAACGTTATTGACATGAGAAATGTAAAAAGAAAAGAATGACAAAAAACATTCAAAAAGTAGAAAATGTCTTAAAAGATGTGAAAAGATGCAAAAAGATAAAAAGAAACCCAATTAATTTATGCATGCAAGTACAACCCCACTTTGTGACACAATAAAACACTACATTTAATTTAAAATTGCACCAAGGCAACATATCAAATGTCTTAAATGAGAATTACAACAATGCTTTGAAAATTACATTAATTTTGAATTTGACACCAGCAAATATGTTAAAAAAAACTCATTCATGATATTATTCTGATGCCTTTTAACAGGCTTCATTTTGAGATTTTCTGCTATGTGTTTTTTAGCATCTCACAAGTTTTTCCTTTTTAGTTTTTATATTATTTATGTATTTTGCCAATGTCTTAAGTTATTTGAGACATGTTGCTGGCAGCAAATTCAACTAACATGTTTCAACATCTGATAAAACTGTTGTTGTCTTTGTTCTGTTTAAAGGGTTTTGATGTTTTGCAAATCAACATTCTTTGTTTTTCTTCTTTTTTCCGTCACGTTTTACACAGTAGTTCAGCATTTCTTTTAATTGGCCTATACAGTAAGAAATACAATAGAAATCACAGATAAAAAAGGTAGCAAGACATACAGGTCCTTCTCAAAAAATTAGCATATTGTGATAAAGTTCATTATTTTCTGTAATGTACTGATACACATTAGACTTTTCATATATTTTAGAATGACTGGTAAATGGTTTACTGACCATGGTATTACTGTGCTCAATTGGCTGCCAACTCTCCTGACCTGAACCCCAT
>JAQQAE010015415.1:0-12056 GCA_029823295.1 Pseudamia nigra
ATCTGTGCTGCTCTTTCTTGGCATGAAACCAAACTGTTGCTCACAAATGCTGACTTCTGCCCTTAGTCTAGCTTCCATTCTTACATTCTTGTACAGCATACATATTTATTCCTGTGTATCATGTGCAATATATTGTTAATATATCTATTTATCAACAAAATTCATCCCTCTCATTAGTGGTAAAATGTGCATGACCCACACTAAAACTAGTTTAAATTTATAAAATTAAATTCATGAGGTTAACAAGAGTTTGTACATTTAACTAGATTATACGTAAACTTTGAGTCTCTTAGTACGCTTTTAGCTTCGACTTTATAAGACATATTCGTCAAACGTTCTCGTGTTTTTACCCATATTCAAATGTATCATTAGATAAACCATCATGTCGTTTTCAACATTCAAGTCACCAGGCTGCAAGTCAACTAATGCTGCCCTTGCTACGTACGTACCGGTGAAGTCGTTCTCAGAGACATTGGGGATGTAGTCAAAGGACAGTCCTTTGTGGTGGCCGGGCTGAGTGAAGCCTTCCCCGGACACAAACACACCAGGGCCCCTCGGTGTGGAGCTGGAGTCCCGCTGAGGAAGCAGATGATACGAACCCCTGAACATGTTGAGCGCAAGTAGCGTTATTCCTTTGGCACAGCAACTACATGTTCTTTCAATTCAATAACATAAAATATATTAGACATTTTACAAATAGCATATAACACGATCATAACATCATTTTCTCCGCTGAAGACGCAGAAGCCGAGGATTATGAAGTGTAACGACACTTTTGCTAATAGTTATGGTTACACTAATCTGCCTCCGGCGTTTTCCTTGTTTTGTTTAGGTTACGGTATTTTTCGTCGGCTTTATTTTCGGTCGTCCTCACTAGTAAATGTACTCATTACCGCCACCGACGGCTGCTGTCCTGTACTACAGCCGCAAAGTGCAACTCCACATTTTGTCTAAATTGAATTCAGTTCAGACTGGAACTGGATTTTGTGACAGACTTATTATCCAACAATATTCTGTATTGAATTCAATTCAATTGTATTTGTATAGCGGCAATCATAATCCAATATTATCTCTAAGTGCTTCACAATTTAAGATTCTGCGCCGTATCTTTGCTGTTCCTACAACTGCACTTTTCTGGACTGAAGTGTCAGATGTTTTTCCTGGGATCCGTTGTAGCCACTCCTCCAGTTTAGGGGTTACTGCCCCGAGTGCTCCAATGACCTCGGGCACCGCTGTTGCCTTCACCCTCCAGGCCTTCTCCAGCTCTTCTCTGAGCCCCTGCTATTTCTCTAATTTTTCATGTTCCTTTTTCCTGATGTTGCCATCAGTTGGTATTGCTATGTCAACCACAACAGTTTCCTCTGCTGTTTGCCCACCACCACGTCTGGTTGGTTTGCCGTTACCATTCTGTCAGTCTCTCTACCACCTTTGGAGGTGTTTCCCACTTTGATCTTGGGGTTTCCAGTCCATAGTCTACACAGATGTTCCTGTACACTGTGCCAGCCACTTGGTTATGACGTTCCATGTATGTTTTCCCTGCCAATAAATCATACTGACTAGGTAACAATAAACAAAATAAGAGGCAAACTGAGACACAACTTGACAAAAAATGAAAAAAATTGAAAAAAAAAAACTGAACATAAATTTAGAAAACAAGATGTTAAAAGAACAACAAAATATCATAATATAATCAGAAAATGATCAAAACAAGAAATTAATTAAAACAATGAATAAACATTTTTACTTAATTTTCCTCATTTCACTGTTTGAAATTATGATTTGTTGCATATAAATATACAAAGATGAATGAAATCATCTCAGAAATGAGCGAGATCATTTTAAAAAATTAACAACAAATATTAGGCAAATAAGAAAATGAGTAAAAATGAGCTAAATAATCAAGAAAATGTTTTAAAATGGAACACAAATTAACCCAACAATGAACAAAATTCTTATCTAAATTTACGAGCTTTGAGTAGAAAACTCAAAACCATACATTTAAATTGTTTTATTGTATTGTAGTGACATTGTTAATTACACATTCACTACTGCACCTTCATCTTACTCAATGGTTTATCATGTCAACATGCAGATGTCTAGGTCAGACTATGGGTCACATATAGCATTAATGAAATCACACAAACAATTTTGTTTTTCTAAACTCTGCTGACCATTGAATAATTTGTTGTGTATAAAACAAAGGAGAGACAAAAGAGGGACAAGAGATACTTGTGGGGGAAAATCTGATTTATTTTAGACAAACGCTTTCATTTGACAAACATTTCAAATAATTTTTATGCATTTTATTAAAACATTTTCCTACAGTTTTGTCCCTAATTTGTTTGTTAATTTGGAACAAAAGCTAAAAAGCATTTTTGCGGCTGAAGTCCACTTTGTTACAATGGGAAAAAGTCTTACTAATGATATTAATGATACCTGTGTTTTGTTTCAAGGCCCCTTGACAATTACAGTTGGTATATACAGAACAAAGACCATGAAACTGAAGCTTCAGCTATTATAGCAGGTGAGTTTAACATTGTAAACTGGTGAAATATTTTTAGTAAGAAGCCCTAGTGCATTGAGTTTGAATGTGGTCAAACTATGTCAAATATGAGACGATGAAGGTCATTCAGTCCCCACTGACGTTGGTTTAGTTTTTAAACATGTCACACAGCAGCTTCTCCATGGGGGTGTTTCCAATGGTCTTATAAAAGAAGAGCTGTTCTATTTTCTCAGAGCTCACAAAGTGAAGTGATGGCAGTAGAAGCAACAACCTTCCAAACCTGGATCAAGAACAAAATAGAAAAGAAATTACATTACACATATGTTTGTACAAGATGTATTCTCCAGCATTGCACCAAACCACTGACCCACAACAGAAACAGATTTTTTTTTAAATATGTGTATTCAAAATCACTATCTATAGGACTATTTCAGTTATTTTTGCTGCAATGGTGTTTTTTTTTTGTTCTTGTTGAAGGTTGAAAAAGAAGAATTGTACATCATTTTTGTGCTTTTATGTGTAGAAAAAGTCCCATATCCTCATGTCACTACCAAAACACTGTACTGTACATGTGAGTCCATGGAATCAGACTGATTTTAGGTACTGGTGTGCATTTTTTGTACAGTCTGTCAGTCTCCCTCCCTGGCATGGCTCCATAGCCCTGTCACTTTTTAAATGAATTGGTTCAAATGCCTGAAAAATTATCATGTAACTTAACATAGAAAATGAATTAGGGAATTAACTGTACAATGAAGGGATTATTAGATTAGATTGTATAATTAATAGGTTTAGCTTTTTTTTATTTTAGTCATTGTATTGTTATATTGTTTTTGTTAGAATGTTACTGACTTACTTATTACTTCCACCAAGGACATTATGTTTTAATCTTTGTTTATCTGTTTGTTTGTTTGTTTGTTTGTTTGTTAGCAGCATAACTCAAAAATATATGTACAGATTTTGATTACATTTTGTTAGCATAGTTGAAAAATGACACAAAAAACAATGAAGTTCATTTTTGGGTGATCCACATCACCGACTGGATCCAGTAATTTCTTTTTTCAAGGATTCTTCTCTTTGGAGACAGAGCCATTCTGATCATTTTTGCTCATATCTCCACAAATAATACCTGGAAAAAAAATACAGGACAACATCGTTATATGTTCTACCCTAATATATACAGTCTATGGTTCTACCACACCACCTAGTGTGGTAGAACCTGGTAATATTCCGCATCTGAAAAGATTCCTATCTTGTAATGATGAAGACAGTGACTCAGATAGCACCCAACATGTTCCCTGTGCCATTTCTGTCTTATCATGAAAATGTGATCAAAATCGGTGCAGTACTCCTTGAATTATGTTGCTAACCAAACAAAATGCTGAAAAATACAAAAACATCACCTCTTTGGGTAGTGATTCAAAATGTATCCAATAGAGAAGATCTGTGCTGCCTTGATGGAGGTCTAGTTTCAAGATGTTTCTTACTTTCATTTTGACTTTTATTTTATAGCCCATATAAGCATTTATACAGTATAGTAAAAAACAACTGTATTGGAGATCTTTCTGTTTACCTTCCACTCTGTCCTGGATACACTGAGTGGATGTGCTGGCTCAGTAACACCTGTGACTGGTCCTGCAGATTCTCCACCTGCTCTGGATCTTTGAGACTTCGTGCTTCTGTGAGTCGAAAAGCAAATACAGTCAGTGTCACAATTACAACATCTATTCACTGATAAACACATATCACTGAAGGAATGACTCCTCACCTGGTTTGAACAGTACTATGGCTTTCAGGCACGCAAACTCAGTAGGGTCAACAGCCAGAGCCTTGAAGCGACTGAAGACCTCCTCCAGGATTCGCAAGTCCACAGTGGGGAGATTGGCTTTGGGTTGTTGTGAGGGTGAATAGTCTGGTAGCGACAGCAGTGGGCAGCTCTCCATGGGCAGGGACCACTGGATAGCACAGAGGAGGAACATCTCACTCCAGGCCTCTTCTAGCAGGATCACCTGGCAATAACACAAAAACACAGAAACTGCTTACGAGGTGTGTTGTTGTGGATTCAGTAAAATCTGTAAATTTGAATGGGTCTTACCTGGTCTCGGAATGGCAAGAGGGAAAAAACAGGCAGATTTTTTGCCCATTTGACAGACATGAAGAGAAGTCTTGCAGATGTCTCATAAACACTCTCTGAACAGGTGGAGCTGAATGGGGACACTCGAGAGTCAGACGGCGAGAGATCTCGCTCCGAGTCATTGGTTGTCACATCAATGTTGTCCTCCTCTGTCAAAAAAAGCCACTCAGTGTCATAGCCTGAGAGAAACCATCTAGAGTCAAAGCATAGTAACATTTTCTTATATTTCTACCCACTAAAAAGGGTTAAAAAAAAAAGTGAAACGTTACGTCTAACTGTATTTAGAACAGTATTAAAGGTACAGTGACAAACGGAATCTATTTCCAATAATAATAATAATACAAAATATGCATCATAATTGTTTTATTAATGTATACTGTCGTGTCCAGGGCCTTTATTTACAGTACCTTAGCAGTAGAAGGTACCAGGCCTAATTTTAGACAGGCCTAATTTCCTTTGTTTACCAAATACACTTGGTTTTATTTTTAAATTTGGCAGAGTATTGTATAAGAGTCAGGTCTTCATTTCCCTTGTTTTATAGGTAGAAATTATTTTGAAACTTTGTTTCCAAAATCCATATTTGTGAAGTTAAGATGCCTTGAGTTACAACCTTAATTGACACTTCCTATCTATTAGAAAATAAAAGCGCTGTTGTGTTCCAGCGAATGGAAATCCTTCAGTGGTGAACAGGGATTTGTTGTGTTCAGGTGATTTTCCTTTCATGATGTAATATTCTGTCAACAGAAACACTTGCAGAGACTGAAATCAGACAATTACACTTCACATCAGTGATTTGCAACAATACAGTATTAAAATAGCACGATTATACTGGTGAAGTGAACATTATGTGGTCGACCTGCAGCACAAGATGTGACAGCCCATAATCCAGACACAATATTTGTGTTTAATTAAATGCATGGCTGCTTTGATTGATGCATCCAAGTCAGAGGGTTCACTGTTTCATTAATTCAGTCTCACACTCCACAAGTCCATTTTTATACACAGTGTTGCCAATATGATTTCTTATGTGAGCTTCCAGACAGCTCTTCAAAAACCTATGGGTGACACCAGAGAGGGTTTATTCATATTTATACATGTGGTTGTTGCCTCAGAATAAGACATATGCATAGGGTGGGGGGTCTCCATCCACAGAGTCCACCTTGTTTTTACATTACCTTAATACTATCAATCCAAACATGGATTCTGGTGAGGGCCTTCATAATTCTGTAACCACTGTAGGCTCTTCTAAACCCACCTGGATGAACAGCTCAACCATTAAATGCTTCTAAATCCTACACACTGCACTTATAACCTTATGTCCTTCACAGGGTCTTACCATCATCAGGCTCCAGTTTTGCACAGGTCTCTGCAGTCAGCAGGCTGACCATGAAGCGGTGGTTATTACTTGGGTTGCTGGAGGGCTGCATGGTGGCAGAAGTGGTAACAGAGGATGTGACGAGCGGCCGACAGATGACTGAGGAGTATGTGGGAGATGAGGAGAGCTCCTGTGTGGTGGCCAGGTGCTCCTTTTTAGTGTCCAGACTTATCGAGTCGAGACTGACCTGTGCTGTGCTCCGAGGTTGTCGTTCATTCTGCACAGCTGTTAAACACACAGGTGAATAAGAAGTCATCATATAATCTGGGTTTTCACTGGTTCCAATAAGACATCTGACTGTCCAAAAGCCACGCTATATGGACAAAAGTTTTGGGACACACCTTGTTGCACCAATCACTTTAGAAATCCATTGGAATCCTTATCATACCTGAGATAATCTAGTTTTTGGTCATAAGCACTCATTTAATAGGTAAAAAATGGACCAAAATGACTAAAATAATCAAGAAAATTAACAAAATAATGAAGATAACAAGCAAAATGTGACAATGAAACTTTCTCACCTAATACTGTCTGCTGTCTCTGCTCTGTTTTTTGGTGTGTTTTAATTTTTGCTCATTTCCTCACTCGTTTTTGTCTTTTTTCAATTATTCTAGCCATTTATTATCACATTTTATGTTGTTAAGTGTTTTGTCCATTTTTCTATTTATCACATTGTTCAGTTCATTTTTGTTCATTGATTTAGTGTTTTTTGGTCAAAATCACTAATTCACAAAAATAAGCAAAATGAACAACACATAAAATAATCAATAAAAATAAAATGATACAAGCAAAATTAATGGCTCATTTCGAGGATCATTGTGCTCATTTTTTTCGTCTCTCCTCATTTTCTTGTACATTATTCAACCATGTTTTTTCATTTTTATTTGTTTGGCAGATTTTATTACTCATTTTTTTCCTTAATTTTGGTGCATTTTGTTTCTTTTTTCATCGTTTGTTTTTTAAACTTTTGTTTATTCTACAGCTTCAGTACAAAATCATCAATAAAATGACTCAACCTCCTCCAACTCTGCTGTTTTTTTGTAGTTGTTTTTTTTTTTCTTTTTTGTTTGGTTTCTTTATTATGAAGTTAATTGTTCTCCATTTGATTAATTATTTGGTTAATTTGTTGCTACTTTTTGACATTTTACATATCGTTCAGTATTTCAGTAATGTTTATTTTATTTACTATATTGTTAATTTATATATTGCTATTATCAAAAATGTGGAACGGCTCAGATATGATAAAGATTCCCATGGATGTGTAAAGCGATGTCCATGCTCCTATGGGGGCAACACTCAGGTGTCCCAGCGCTTTTATCCATGTTTTGTACTTTTACTCACCATCTTTGTTCATTCCAGCCTGTAGACACTTCTTTAGTCGACAGGCTTGGCATTGGTTCCTGTGTGCCTTGTCAACAGGACACCTTCCAGTTCCAGCTTGACACCTGGGTGATCACATTTAAGGAAATCCAAATCAATTCGGAGTAGAAGTATCCAGATTAGTGTTTTAAGTCTATTCTGTGAGTTTCCTACCTGTAAATGAGTCTTCTTCTCACGCTGCGTTTGAAGAAGCCGCTGCAGCCGTTACAGGCATAGATGCCGTAGTGTTTACCGCTGCTGGAGTCGGCACACACTTTACACAGGAGGCCTGGGTTCAATGCTTTACCTGCACCGGGAGGTTTTTCTGCACATAAGGAATTACAGTACATTAATGACCACTTTACTGAATTTACAGTAAACAAAACAACAACTTAAGTCTGAATTGTGGATCAAGAATACAACTTTTATTACATTTTCATACTTTTCTTCTTCTGTCTTTTGATATTTGTATCTATTCTAATCCTGCCTCCCTTTGTAGGGTTCAATACAAAGTAAATAATGTGAAACTATACAGTTACCATTCCCAAACTTCAGCTGGGGATCCACAATGGTGTGGAGCCCTTTTTTGTATTTTAGCAATTTTAGCCAATTGTTTTTGTTTATTTTTATTTGTTTCCTGTATTATTTTGTAAAGTCGTTGGTCATTTTGTGCCTATTTTTGTTCATTCTTTTCTTTTTTTCATTTTGTGGATTATTTTGTGCTCATTATCTTAATTTGTTTAATTTTATTTTACTTTTTTGTCATTTTCTTGATTATTTCACAAACCTTTTTTTTTAATCTTTTTTACTTTGGACTATTGTTATACTTAATTTATTAATTTACCTAATTATTTTGGACACACTGTGGCCATATTTGTTCATTTTTTTGGATTATTTTGTGCATTTTTGTTCAGTATCTTTATTTTTTTAAATTTCCTGATCATTTTTGTTCAGCCCTTGTATAATTGTGTTAAATTTTTCTTGATTTTAGTCATTTTCTTAATTATTGTTCATGTTGTGGATTCTTTTCAGTGAATTATGATTTCAATATTTTTTATTTGTGCTCATTTTGTTGATGATTTACTTATTTCCATTCAATTTGTTTATTTTGTTTATCAACACAGTGCACATTTTTTTTAAAATTTGAGTTGATGTTGTGAATGATAGTGCATTTGCATGCTCACATTTATGAAGTTAAAATTAACTAAATGAGTTTGATCTTATTATTTTTCACATTTAAATGGCAAAAACATAAAAGCTCTGTAGAATTTGTAACTTTGAGTTTGGAAGTTGCCAAATTTCTTTTTTTGTAGACCTTTAAAGTGAAAAAGTTTGTGAAACTAACAATGTGATTCTCATTACAGCTTTTTCATGACCTAATGTTTAGTCTTTTTGTAGTTTTTGAGATAAAACCTAAACACATGATGTGAAAGCTCACCTGTTGGCGTTCCATCCACGCTCTGCGGTGTGATCTCCTTTGCACTGTCAGAAGAAAACATGTTCATTCTGGTTCTATCGTCACCCATTTCGACATCCAGACGTCTTCATAAAACAAATAGAAGACTATGCCCAATAGTATTTCTTATTTGATAGGAAATACTTTCTGTGGAGTTGTCTTACTTAAAACACACACACGCATAAAGAAAACAAATGAATTGAGATGTGATTTCTTCAGAGAAGGTAAATCCTGTAGAGTTCCATGATCCTGCAGTGTACCAATGTCCTTCTGACGTGAAACCAAGTCAGAGCAGCGATTGAAGTGGTTGAATACTTGTCCCACGTTTTTTCCACTGGCAGAAGGAGTGTGTCAGTCCCAGGCGTCTGGGGGCTTTCTGAAGGAAGACAAAGAGATTAGCAGCAGGCGCTGTGTAAGCAAATGCTGATTTGTCATCCCCTTAATCTTTACTGTCTATAAGAATAAATCAATCAGTCACACCATTAAAGGCGTGTCAATATTCATCAAATATGTACAAATTAAACAGAATGGACTAAAGATACAAGTGACACCCTCGTCTGACATGTTATACACATATACATTATATCTGCAAGTGGCTGCGAAGTATGGTTAAAAGACATCCCCCGTTATTTATTAAGTTTTTCTTTAACATACTGTGTAAAAAGGTAATTAGTTATTCTAATGCATTTCTAAAGATGCACACATGTAACACTTTACATTTGTGTGTAATCTTTGTCATTTTACATCTTTTTGTTGT
Source organism: Pseudamia nigra (assembly GCA_029823295.1). Lineage (NCBI taxonomy): Eukaryota > Metazoa > Chordata > Actinopteri > Kurtiformes > Apogonidae > Pseudamia > Pseudamia nigra. The sequence continues at coordinate 9,582 of JAQQAE010015415.1, forward strand.
GTACAGTGCTCATGTGTTGTTAATTTCCTTGGCTATCTTGATCACTTTTTGAAATTTTGTCTATTATTTTGTTCATTTATGGAATTATGTTGTTCCTTGTTTGCTCAGTTTGGCTTATTTTGATACTCTGTTCATATTGTTCATATACTTGATTATTTTTGGTAGATGTACTGTAGTGCTTATTTTGAGCTTAAACATATATAAGAAAATGATCACTTTGTTATCTTTTCATTGAATTTTATTTATTTTGAACATGGAAAAATGCAGTGAATTTCTAACATAAATACAATCTTATACATCATTAAAAAAAAGGTTATAATCAAAATCCAAATCCACACGTTCAAAAAGGAGTGGGAAGAACAACCATAAATTACATACATCCCATCCCTCCTCCACACCCTTATGTATAGTATTTCATTATTAATATATGATCTCCATAATCAACATTTTATATGATAGAGTGGTGGCCAAAATTATGAGAACACCTGACAGACAGTGTCAAAAAGAGCCTTTATTCGAACCCATTGCTCACACGTTAGCTCCTTCTTCACCCCTCGTCATGTTCAAAGAAGAACAACAGGTGCTTTAAGAGGCTGTAAACATGCATCAGTTGTAAACATACGCTGTTGTTGCCAGTCACTTAAAGAGAACCTTGTACATTCAAAAAAATCACACAGCTCTGTCCAATTTAACCACAGTCACACATGATCACACCTGACAATGACTGCACAAGTAACGAAAATGACCTAAACCTCCTTATGATAGCTCTATTCTGTGGTTTATAGAGCATAATGATGACTTGGTTGATATTTCATTCATTTTATGGGTATATTAATGATAATGCTAATAATAAAAGTTATACAGTATTTCTTTCCAATGTATTTAACCATAATACAAGGAGGGCAAAACATTAAAACAGTTAAAATGTTGCCTACCTATGTGAAAAAGGCACAAACTGATGGGTTAAACATCCCCCAAGGCACAGAAAATTAATTGTTCAGAGCTCAAAATTTCAAGGATGACCCAGAGATCCGTGACTAAAAATACCCCCACCTAGTACTTACTGTACAAGAGCTATGTTTTTGTTTTATTTTTGGTGAGACTGTTGCCATTGCTCTGATTATTCCACACTAAGAATACATTGTCAGTGATCTATGAAAAGAAATTTGTACCTCTTGTTGCCCTCACCTTTATTTAGTCTTTCCCTGCGGTTCAGTCGAAATGCGACCTCTGTGCCGTCCAGTGCCGTTCAATGACACTAATGGCTATGAGAGAATAAAACCACAGCAGATCTGCAAAGTAGCTTAACCTTCCGTGAAATGTGGCCCTCTTCTCGGATGGGGGATCACGTAAAGAGGGTGATGAGAAGAAAAACAATTAGTGCAGAGATTCAAAGAGCAGTGAGTTGACCCTTAATTCCCGTGTTTTGCCATATGGTCTTTGGGGCCTTTGCTTCCATAATTAGTTGCTCAAGACTAATTTACAACTCACAAGTCCTTGGAATCACAATTTTTCTTTCTAGTGGTAAAACATACTGACATCTAAGAAAACATTGTGGAAAGATTTATGAAGCTGGATTTGTCATAACTGTATATCATAGTCCAAGCAGGGCAAGAGTAACACAGAGATAGTATCTGCAACATCCACAGGCTGGTGTCTATCACGTCTTTAATCCTCACTAAGTCACTCTTGATATTAGTAGGAGGGCTTTGTATCAAAAACAGAGTTCTTTCTGTTGGTCTAAACTGGTGTATAAAAGGATTACAGATTCACCGCAGCCGATGGCAGTTGCACATAGAGCTGCATCTGAACTCTGAACTTATTGTCTTAGCTCATGTCTCTAATCCTGTAACAGGGACAAAGCAGCTGGTGTGTTATTAATTCATAAGACATGGCAGCCAGTAAGAAGAAGCAATAAATCTGACTACTTAATTCTCTGACATAATGAAAAGTGTTCGTGAAGTTTACACACACCGAATACTAAAACTAGGCTTAAGGTTTCAGCATGCACGGTGTATGCAGGTGTGGTTTAAATTCAAAACACCATGTAGACCCGTCCTGTGGTTTGGATAAGCTCAAAGTACATATTTGCACTGACCTAAGCAGTTCTGTGATAATCTGTAGTCCTAGATCAGATTATATAACACAGGTGTTATTCATCTTCATACCAGGAGGATATGACTGTCTCCTGTCCACATTATTACACAAAAATGTATGTTTAGTAATGTATGTTTAGGATGGTCAAAGGTCAGGTGTAGGAACATAGTTACTTGAAGCTTTGACATATTTTAAAATTGTTATATTTATGTAGATTTGTGTTTTATGTGTGCTGATGCATCCAAATAATATTTATTCAAGTATTAGCGTGTCAATCAGGGCGACACGGTGTTGTCACATCTAGAAGGTCCTGGGTTCGATCCTAACACCGGGTGGTGGGGCCTTTCTGTGTGGAGTTTGCATGTTCTCCCCGTGTCT
>JAQQAE010015416.1:0-12056 GCA_029823295.1 Pseudamia nigra
ATTTATTTTCTATTTGTTTGGTTAAATAAACATGCTTTAGGCATTTAAACAAAGTTAAGTGTTTGTATTATTCAACAATTTTATGCCAATTTTTACACTTTCGCTGCAAATAAATATCGGCTCCAAATATTGGTTATTGGCCTCCTTAACTGTTAATAATCGGTATCAGTATCGGCCCTGAAAACCCATATCGGTCGATCACTATTACACATACAGTCTGCTATGTTCAGACATATATACTAAGTTTAACCAGTTATTCCACAAGTATTTCCTCACTATCTTTGTGCATGTGAAACACAAAAGAGAAAGGAGTTAAAATACAGTATCATTTAACACACAAAAGGTTCACTGTGTATATGCAGAGGCAGATCAATTTGAGACTCTTTGCTCTGTATGTACTATAAGGAGCCATGTAAAAATGTCTGAAAGGCTGAAAGGTTTTCAGCATGTGAAACAATGAATAAAGCATTCTTATCTCTGGTAGATGATGAACATATATGCAAGCAATGAGTGTTATCTGATGGTGTAGTTATGCAGAGCTCCCCCCAACCAGTACAGCACAGCACAGCAGCAGTCGTGTAAACAGACAGCGCTCTGGAGGAATGCTGGACTCTGTGACCTCCCGCCCCGAGTGCTGTTACAGTGCACTGAGTTCAGCTGAAACAGCCCACCCCATGCTGTGCCTCCCCAAAGCCCCGCCTCGCCCAACCCGAGCCTGAGGCCCCTCAGGGTGGAAAAAAAACACACCTCTTTCACCCAACACCACAAACTCTTCACACACACACAAACATGAACAGACAGACACACAGACAAGAGCTCAAGTGCACTCCTTCTTTACCGCCCATCTGTCAGCTGTAGAGAATGTATAGATTTCTACAGTTCTTTTGGAAGATATTTAGGAACATAGTCTCATGCCCACACCCTTCTTCATTCCTGTCATAAGTTATGTACTTACATATGTGGGAAAGAAAACTGATTTTCTATGAACATCAGTGAAAATATGTGGATTCTTTGTACGACCCTCATATGTTTCAGGGAAAAATGAAAAATAGTTAATTGTAGGAACATATGTACATGTGCGTATGTTTAGTAATAAGACATCTTCACTCATTGTCATTGTTCTCTTTTCACTCAGACATCATTAGTTTTTATCTTTCAAACGTTTGTAGTGACAGTAACAGTTTGTGTTAAATTTTAACAACACATTCAATCACACATAAATTGAACAATTTCAAATTTTAATTAAATTAAACTATTTCATTGCTTATAATGAACATTCAGTGGATATACTGTCAACTGGGAAAGGCATGTATGGTGTCAAGCAGACACTGCCCTCTGCTGGAGTGAAAAGAAAAACGTTCAGACAATTCAGTGACAGTGCATGGCCTACAGTAAGATTATACAGAGCATTTTTTAAAGTTAAGCAGAAGCAAGACAGAGGCACCAAAACATAGTAAAATCAGTCTTCTGCTGAAGAAGCTGTATGCCAGCTGTAACCTCATACATATCTCATGAACAAACATGACCATATACTAAAGTTGAATTGTACCTGCTCATCTGCTAGGGATTATAATCCTAAATGTTCTCCATTGTTGATTGCAGTGAAGACATGGTAAATCTGACACAGACACTGATGATTATCATTTTGCTGCACCTCATCACATTAAACACAGGGGGTCCAGCACATTTGTGCACCAAGTTAGACATGTGGATGCGCACTAACACGCACATGCACAGACACTTAGGAGCACACACTCACAGACGTACCGTTAGCCGTTGTCTGAGGAAATGAGGAGCTGTCTGGTGCCATAGCAACCAATGCGGATATCCCACCCTTCTAGAGCAAAAGAGAAAAAAAACAGAAGTGGCAATGACAGATTGACAAGAGTGTAATGAGATCCTAGAAATGGAGACTGTCTGTCTGTCTGGCTGTCCATCTGTCTGTTTGTCTAGATCTGGCAGTATTTTTCATTGTGAGACTAAATGGGGAAGTGGAAGCATTTAAGTGTGGAAATGGCAACATTGGGGAATTTGAGGAAAAAAATAGAAGAAGAAGAATGGCAGACAGAAACCAGGGAGTACACAGACTGTTGGGGAAGAACAGAAATCAAATGAGGCAAGAAGTAAAAGACTTTGACTACTCTCTGGGGCTTGTCTGTCTGATATGAACACAGAGCCACAGCCTGAAAACCCAGACAGTGCTGCAGTTGACATCAGCCTGTCTCTCTCTGCTGTGACTTCTGTTTGAACTGCAGTCTCACATTTAATACTATTATTCTGGCCCATATACCAGGTTACATAACACTCGGAGCCAAATCCTGACCTAAATCTTCAAAACAACCCATCTTGCTCTGAATCAAATTTTAGACCCTGAACTAGCAGAAGTGAATATTTTGCGATGTGGAGCAACAACAGGGTTTAAAGTCAGTCATCATTGCATGTTGTCTGCTTTGCATATAATCTGCTCAACATTTTTTTTTCATCTTTTCTTCTTCAGATGATTGTGTGACCTTCTGAAATGGATGGAGAGCAGCAACCATGTAAGTTGAACATTCATTTCCTGGGCTGGCCTGCAGGTGGAAGTCACACCCACTGTTGTCTATTGTACGTACTGTACAGTGTACACCCAGCTGGAAAAAGTCTCCACTTCCATTTCACCTGTTTTGTCAGTCAGAATGTGGTGTGTTGTAAAGAAGTGTCTGATTGTTAATAGGCTCTTAACATTGGTGCGTTAGAGGCTATTTTGGAAGAAGTGAGTAAAGGGATATTATTAAGTCTCTAAAAATCAGTACACTATATATTAAAATATATGTCTTATATCACACAACGGTGTGACCTTGAGACAGCTTTTCCTCATCATATAAACTTCAAAGCACACTAAATGCTTTGATATTTTCCCTGAAATCAAATACTCACGTGACCTATTTTTATATTTTGACACTTCTTAATGCTTTTTTATGTTCAATGTGCAGTTTGAATAAATGACTTTGAATTTATTTAATAACTAGTGGGTGCAGCAAACACAGTAGAGGTGTAGATACCCACTCCTGGATTATTCACTCAAGGGTATGTCAAGGGTAGTGAGGAGGAGCATACAGTTTACTCCCATATCACAGCTGTGAAGCTCTGTTACCTCGGATGCACCCATCTGCACCCAAACTTTGTCATTTTCAGGATGAGGTGTCACTATCTGTCATGTCAGTCACAGCAGAAAAAATAAGCCATTTACCTTCTCTGACACAGTGTGGCAGTCCTGTCTTAACAGCAACAGTTGCATGTCAGACTGCAGTGACCAGGCAACACAATGTCTTCATCTGCTGCTGTGGAAGTCACTGTTCATGAGTGGAACAGGTGAATATTCCCCATTTGAGTGGTGATTGTCAGATATGCTTGGTCAGAATTTTTACTGTAAAATTATACATTTCAGGTATTTATTTATGTTGCTAAATAAATAGTGCTACAATTCCAGATGCTTATTTTTAAAGGTTGAAAACAGTAGAGGATCTGTATAGATTTTGGGCTTATCTGACAGCATATGATTGAGGAAAAAGAAACAAAGGAACTCCTCAAATCTGACAGCGGTTCTTTTTTTAAAAAATATTAGAATGTTAAAATAATTGCTATGATCATTTTATCTGCTAATTTCTTAGAAAAATACAGAGACGTAAAACTAATAATATAATAATAACAACAATAGTAATATAATAACCAATTTTAACATCATTAGCATATGTGTAATTTCAGTCAGAGGGAGAATATTCATTTACATATTTTTAGCAAAATATCTCTAAACCTTGGAAAGCAACACTGAGCCAAAGAAGAGACCATTTCTAATGGATCTTTAGTGATTCTTTTCCTACTTCATAGATTTTTTTATTTGTAATTGTCTGTAATGTTTGTATTTTGACGCAGGTCCTATTTCATATCCAGAGACATTTCACACCTATAGAGATTTTTACATTGCACTTTGAAAAAATTGGACCTGAATTTATTGCACATCTGCATTGCGTTTCATTGCACAATTGCCCAAATAACCTTCAGTGTTTCTAATGTATGTCTTAAGGTTGTGTTTTCCATCTGGGTTTGATTCAGTAGTATTATTATCTGCTTGGGATGGCAGCCACGTACATTAGATTCTTACTGTGTTTTTTTTGGTTATGACAAGAATTTCAATTTTTTTCTCTTTTCCACACCTCCACTAGTGTACCTGAAAGAGACAAAGAGGTACACCATCGCAGTAATAACCATAATAATCATGAGTTGTTTTTCAGTAGATTTTCGATATTTAGAGTTGAAGTACATTGTGAAATATCTTAAATGGAGACTTTTTCCTGGTCATAACAGGAGCTATATTATTAAATTAAACTGTTTTCTGCTCTTAGTTGATGTTAACAATAAAAGGTTTTGCCTGCTTAGACATGAAAACAAATTACATGAATAAGAAGATTAATTACTCTCTTCTTAAGATGTCATAACATAATGAAATTGCCTTTAAAAAATATTTTCAAATATTGCTCTGCTTTTTGTTGGGTTTTCACAGCACCATTATGTGGGTCAGTCTGTAATTCTGAGGTTTTGAGTGTGATTGATGCAACTTGTTTGAGATGCAGTGAGGAGAGACTGCAGACCATAGTCTCATGCGGGGTGCATCCGTCCCGCCCTCCCAGTCTTACAGCTATAGTTCATGACTCACATGGTAATGTGTGTGTTTGGTGTGCAGTGGAAAGGCTGAGGAGCGTGTGTTGACCTGGGTGGATTTTTGCCTCACACCCTCACTGCTGCACATAGCTATGACAGAGAGATACAGTTGACTGTTTCCTGTTGTATATGTGTGTGTGTGTGCTGGAGGATATGATTCAAGCTGAGTTTTGATGCTGGTGATGTGATTGAATGGCCAGTTTGTTTCTTATGCTCACCACAAGTGAAAGTGCAACTGAGTCATCAGACAAACACAGACACAATAGTTCAGGAAACCACTGTGGTGTCTACACACCCTAGTGCCGTACCCAGTCATGTACGCACACACCCACACTTACTCTATTGCTGAAACTGAGCATTTTTGCCTGCTGATAATGATGTTCCACTGTTCTGAATCATGTCTCAAATGGCATTGAGAAGATACACCCAAGAAAATCACCTGATTTATTACTTTATAAAACAAAAGGATTTTTAAACAGGCAATGTTGACTCAGATTTTTTTTAACCAGTGACTGTCAAATCAAGGGCAGTATATTGGTATGAGTCATATTTACTGGCAATCTTATGAATGAATAAGAATATGCTAGGAATATTACTCTTGCCAGACAGACAGCTTATTTGTATCTTTTTCGGTGCAATAATCCTGTTTGATTAAGAACTAAGTTGAAGCTTTAATAAAAGCACCCAATGTGTCAAACTGCCTTTCTTTTGTTTCTAGTATTGATAGTGTTAATATAAGGCAGACAGATAGTGAAATTACTGCAACAGAAAGAGACATATTTTATTTAAAGATATATATAAGTAAGAAATATGCCTTTTTTCCTCACTGACAAATTAAATGCTCCTTTTGTTGTCTGTGTTGTGTGATTCATGGTGATATTTTACTTATTTTATATCATTCAGATATTTTTACTAGTGTAAACATACCCAATTCACCAGCTTACCATGGTCACACTTAGTAACTGAACTAATGATTGTTCAGGGTTGCTGGTAACACTTTCCCCGTAACATGTCCATGTTGCAATTAGTATTAGTGAACTCTCATTACCTGAGAGGGACTAATTCCCTAAGTTGATTACCACTTTGTTTATTTGTCCTTTACACTCAGACTCAAATGTATTTCAGTTGAATTGAATCCATCGCATAAGTTCAGGCCACTGGCTAGTCTATTCCTCCTCCACGTGTGTAACAGTCGGGTAATGTCCGGGTAATATTTAGCATTTTCCAAACAAGAGTTCTTCACCCAATGATTATTAAAATGACACAGTTTATTAAAATTCTTCCTCATTTTAGATGAGAATAACTTGCTAGAGGTGAAAGGCATGACAACAGTGTATATGCTACCAGTATGCTGTATTTCTAAAATGTTAGCCAATCCACATATGACAGATGGCTTCAAATGTCTCCAAAAGGCTGCGGGACCTGTCAGTCAGTCCTTTAGCCTTAATGCTATTAGCTGATGCAAAGTGAGATTGATTATCTAATCACTTTTACACTGCATCGTTATTCAGTGTTTGTTTTTTAGTCAGCTTTGATATTAGCATGCTTAGCATCTGCTCAAAGCCTTTAATTGTTTAGTGCTGAACTGCACAAGCTTTCTGTTTGATTCAAAGAGATTTTTATGCAAATCTAGATATGGCACAAATACGCCCTCTAACATAGTACTTGAACATACCAATCCAAATTCAATCACAGTTGAAGCATACTTTGTGCACAGATGGAATGGCCTCTCCCCTCACATGCTTGGCTTGTTGGCTGCTTAGGCTGTTATGTCCTGCAGCAATAATCACAGCCAAACGGAGCAAAGTGCTTAGTCTTCTGACTGACCTGCACGTCTAAAAAATCCCTTGATAACAGAGCTAAGGGTGCAAAGTATTATTTGACTTGATATCTTACCTCCTTTTAATGTAGTTGTAAGTTACAGGTGCATGACTAATGCAGTCACTGTGTACTAAGACTATAAAATTCATACATCCATTATTTTGTCAGATAGAAAGAATTCAGTCAATTTAAAAAGTGTCCTTAAAGAAACACATATAACAGAATCTAATCTTTGTATTGTTTACTTGACCATTTTACACAGTAATATTGTTCATTAAAACAGATCAAATGTTTTTGAGAGGATTTTGTAGACAACCCCCCACCCCCCTCCACTGAAGTTGACTATTAGGCCAGCTTCGCTGTAAAGCTGGCAAGGGTCTTGTGGCCAAGCACACCATTAACTGGGGAATTAGAAACCCTGAGAGGTTGTTAATCACCACAGTCATTCACATTCCTCATAGACTCTGCTCAGGACCTCTGTGAGCTGGGATGGGGCATGGTCTGGGGGAAGCTTGGCCAATGCTATTGGACTCGATGGTCTTTAATTAGAGGGAGAGCTTGGCAGGGACTGATGGAGGAGAAAGGCTCTCAGGATGTGAGTCCAGGGTGAGAGGGTTCACACACAAAACACTGGCTTTTCATCACTGCATGACTCATTCCGTGTGTGTATAGTGTAGTGTATGTAGAGATGTGTGTATGTAGAAATGTGGGGGTGTGTGTGTGGGTGTGTGTGTGTGTGTGTGTGTGTGTGTAGGGCAGAGAAAGTGAGAAAATTTGTGTTTGTGTGTGTGTGCACATGACAGTGTGTGCATGTGTTTCTTACCTCACTGCTCAGGCATTCCAGTAGAGAAAGTGGTGTGAAGTGAAAGAGTGGCTCTCACAGTGTGGGTATTCATGGCTCTGGCCCCTGTGGGTCGGTCCGGGCTCCACTGTTCACAGACAAAGCCCCTCCAGCAGGACCCAGACACACTCACACAGAAAGGGGAGCAACAGAAGGAGAGAGGAACGCAGGAGAGGGGGAGACAAGGTAACAAGGGAAGAGAAAATGTAGAAGAAGAGGGAGGGGGCAGTGGAAGTTTGTGTGGTGGCTCCCATACCCTCACACATGCAGGTATGTTTGTTTATCATCAAGTCTGGGCCAGTCTGAGAATATTAGCCTACATCTGAGGTTTATAAGCTCAGAAAAGATTGATTATCATATCACCCTGCTCCACTGCTGTTTGTATTAGTAAACTCTTATACTGTGCTGTATTTCCTCTCGTAGTTTACCTTCACATTTCATAATTGTCTCAGTGGAACCCATTTTCATTGCTCCACCTGCTGCCACCTTTATCAGAATTTTTCCTCAGCGTTTGCTTAGTTCATAAATCTCTCCCACTCCTCACAGGGCACAGACTCCTCCCCCTCTTTGTACACTGGCCAATCCTGTCTCTCCCTCTCCCAACACTCTCAACTCCCTCTCGCTTTAAGCCGGCTGCTCGAGCTCTTAGGATTCCATGAGAGTTTCTTCCACTTGGCCGTCCCGTCACTGCTCCCCTTGCCTGGCCCCTTCCCTAGATCGGGTAGCCTGGTTCACTGTGTCCTTAAACAACCCGTGTGCATGTACAGGAAAGGGGCCCCAAAGTGGGGAGGCCCATATTCTAACCCTTAGTTTTCAGAGAGATGGACTCACACTGGAAAATCTCTCCTCTGGCTTTTTTATGATTGAACCCTTGGCTGTCATAGTGTTTACAGTTAAAATCACCAGCAATATATGCGCATTACTCTAAAATTCATAACACGTTGTCATTTACCATGTCTTAAATTATTTATAAAAGATACAACCAAATGAAAATTGCATAAAATATTCACTGAGATAAATACATTGCAAATGAGTAAAAGGTAGGTAGTCTCTGCTTTTCTAATTGAATGCTTATTTTATTCATTTTTTAATTTTGATTCAGTTGTATCAAAATAAAGCTAAATAAAGGAATTGTTATTTCATCTTGTTGTTCAGCAAAATAAACATGATGTACAAAGCATTTTGTACTTTTAAACTTTTTTTTTTTCATGAAAGTGACAATTACTTAAGGAGAGGTAGAGCACTCAAACAATTTTGAGAAAATGAGAAAATCTCTCTTCCACATCACAGTGTATGTGATTCAATCAAATAAAACAACAAAACAATTAAACATTTGTTTTAACTGAGACTGTAAACATAATAAATTATAACAATATTATCACAATTCCCATTATAATGAAAAATTGTTTTTCATCTGCTCAATGGATAGTGAAGTAAACTTTCATGCACCGCGGGGCGCTGTCTGTGCTCTGATGGATTGACGATGGATGGCGAGATGACTGGAAGGGTGGAACCTGCTATGAGGTTATTGATGGCCTTGTACTAAAACTGCAGAGTCACGCTGCATTTTTGTGCATCAGCCAAAAACTAGAGACGAGACAGATGACGTTCCTTTTGAAGTGAAGCTAATGTTTTGGATGGTGATAGTGGATTTAGGTTATGAAGCATTGTCTGTGGTCCAATGCGCAATTTAATTGCAATAAGGGTTAAATAATTTAAGTGTGTGAGCAGCACAAGTACTGCAGCATGGAAATGTAGTACACATACAGTATCTGTGGGAGATCTGCATTCATAGGTCTTTCTACACAAATCTCGTTAGACTTAAATATGTTAGTGTATTAGATTTTCTTTCGAAGGTCTGATTATGCACACATACAGTACTCTGAATACAGCTTTGTTCCAAAGTTTTCACAGCACCACAGATTTTATTTTTGCATAAATTTGGTTTATATTTAAGTGAAAGCATAAAGTGTCTGTTTATGGTCGAATTCCTGTGACTTAAGTCATTTAGCCATGTTGTTTTTCCTTCATTTTCCTTCCCAGTAACATTTTGAAACATGAGAAAGAAATTCTAAATAGCTTTTCAATATGACACACAAATATGTGGGGGAAAAAAATAACAAAAACCAAAGCAGCAAAGCATTTGTACAAAAACAACAACAAAAAAGCCACTACCTACCCAGTGTAGTAGTAATAATAATAATAATAATAATAATGTATTTGATTTATATAGCGCTTTTCATGATAGCCAAGTCACTCAAAGACACTTTACATTGAATCCATTTTTCATTCACTGCACAGTCACACGCTGGTGGTGGCGAGCTACTGTACATCTATAGACTGAGGCAGACCTGGGGCAGCTGGACGGAAACATGGCTGCCAATTCACGCCCTGACCACCACATTGATCACATTCAAACATAAACAAGGCGAGCAAAGTGTCTTGGCCAGAGACATGTCAGCAGGGTTCGAACCATAGCCTACAGTAAATACAGCACGACTTTCACCCATACTGTATACATTTGTTAATCTCATAATTACATGTGATTACACAAAATGAGATACATGTTTATCTCTTCACGTGTTTTTGCAAATAATTGTGATAATCCCCCCGTACCATGTGACTAAATAATATGAAGTGATGAATGTCAAGTTGAGTTGAAGATATTTGGACTTCTTGGACTGAGATGTTATGTAAAGAAATAGATGCACAGAGAAATAGATTTCCTCTATGTACTATTTCTGCAAATGAACTAGAGTTTGTTCAATCATCTGTGGTTGCAATATATCCACTGAAACATAGAAATGAATTAGCAGAACTGTGAGTGATTTTTCAAGTTGTGAATGTCAGGAATAGACAGTAATATTGTGAACTGGAATTATTTGTGCACCAATTAGTCATCAACTCAAATGTCAGGATCCTCACAGCCTAGTGAAAGTGCAGTACATGTATGATTATACAGTATGTTTACACTGTTAAAACTTGTCATTAAACTGCCTGGCTCACATAAATATGTTATTTCTGCCATATTACTTTTTTTCCTCTTTTTTTATTGATTGTACAGCATTGGCTTATTTTTATAAGTAATTTCTTATAGCCTAGTTTCAAATTGAGTGCATGATGGCAAGACTGTACTGGAATGAAAAATCATCCTTTTGATAGGATTTGATGTGCAGATGTTTTGAGTTGCAGTCCAAGTGAGAGTCAGAATGCATGTGTGAATGAAACTGGATATTGTTGGAATGCACTTAGTAATATAACAATAAGTCAAACCGAAAAAGTGTATGTTTATAGTTGAATTCCAGAATCTTAAATCATTTAGCCTTGTTTTCTTTTCTTCATTCAGTTTGATTTTATTAAAGTTATAATATGTAGAATGCCATAATGTACTCACTGTGGTGGTTTCATTCGGCCTGCCCATATAAAACAGATTCATTAGTAGCATTATGATACATACATGTACCACTGAGGCAAAAAGAGAAAGAGGGAGTCACTGAAACCGGTACACTGTCTATAAAAAGTATTCACCCCATTAGATGTTTTTACCTTTTAATGCATAGTACATAGAATAATAGTTTTTGTTTAATTTCAAAGTGAAAACAGATTTGCACAAAGTAATGTCAATAAATTAACATAATGAAAAAAGTGATTGCATTAGTATTTACCCCCTTTAAGTTTGTTCTGTAGGTAAACCTGCTGCCTCAGTTACAGCATTTCAGTGTTTGTGGGTAGATTTTAGCCTTGTACATCCGAACTCTGCAATTTGTACTTCATTCTTCTTTGGAAAACTCCTCAAACTCCGTGAAGTTAGATGGTGATTACAAGAACAGCCCTTTTCAAGTTCAGCCAAAAAGTCCTTTGCATTGAGGTCTGGGCTCTGATTCGGCCACTCCAGAACATTCACCGTGTTGTCTTTAAATAATTTCTAGGCAGTTTTTGCTGTATGCTTCAGGTTGTTGTCATCATGGAAATATTTCTTCTACCATCTTGTAGTTCTACAGACTGAATCAGGTTATGTCCTAATAAGTATCTCCTTATAGTTTGCTGTGTTCATTATACCCTCTACCTTTACACGCCTTGCAGGGCCTGCTGCTGAGATGCATCCTGCAGCACATCGCTACCGCCTCCATGCTTTAGGGTGGAGATGGTGTGCTTGTGATGATCTAATTTGAGGGCCAAAAAACTCTGTTTTGGTATCATCACACACAAGAATTTCCTTCTAATTGACTCTGGAGTCCTCCTCATGCCTTCAGGTGAACTTTAGGGCAAATTTAATGAGAGATTTTTTTCTCCAGGCAACTGTCACATCAAGCTTTGATTACTGAAACACTTGGCCAGTAGTTGTTGTTTACACCGTTTCTATGTCTGAGCAGCTGAAGCTTTTAACTCGTACAGAGTAGTCATAGATATGTTGGTATGTCGGTGTTGTCTCAGGAGAAATATTTCTCAGTTTGTGAGGATGGCCTGTTCTATGCAGATTTATGCATATGTCATATTCCTCTATCTTTGTTAATGATGGTTTTAACTGGTTTTAACCCTAGGGGATATTCAGTGATATGGAAACATTTTTGTGTCCATGCTAGGACTTATACTTTTCAAAACGTTCTCAGGTAGTTGTTTGGAGTTTTCTTTCATCTTTGTACTGTAGTTGATGTCAGGAATACTGAGTCACCAGTGACTGGACCTTCCAGCCTGA
>JAQQAE010015417.1:0-12056 GCA_029823295.1 Pseudamia nigra
AGCAAACACTACTCTCAGAAGAACATATTAAAAAAAAAAATACTCAAGTACACATACAGGAATAAATGTACTTGAGTACTACCCACCTCTGGGTATTAATAGCATGATACCTGTGGCTACTATTGCTGAACCGATGGCGATTATAGCTGATTATAAGTGTTGTTTGTGAATGTAGTAAACTTCATAAATCACAGAGACCCTCACATGGCTTTTAAACGGTAAAGAAAACATGCTCTCATACTGAAGCACTGTGGTGAAGAGAGCAGGAGTCTGGATTACAACAGGGACTCTGTATGAATTTACCACAGTGCTTCACTCTGGGGTTGTTGGGTTGTTAAGCACTGTACGACCATTTGTCACATCCCTCTGTTACTGTAAAGTAAAAAAAAAATGCTCATGTCATTTGCAGCCTTTTTGGAAAGCAGCTCCGTGCGAAGAGACACATGTCATGGAGGTTCAGCAGATCATGCATCATGTCGTCTTCATGCTTCTGGCTGCTGCTGTGAGATCGCAAGTTAATCCAGGTACATATTCTGTTTTCTGTAACTTGAAGAAGACCTTTGGCATTTCACTCAGAGGGATTTTGTTTGAATATGTGGCAGAGATCAAACCACTGCACGTGGGTTATAGTCGATAATAGAACAAGTTTTTAATAGGTGATTAAAGCATGTGCCAGTCAGTGTGGATATGTCATACTGTATATACAGTTTGCTTAAAATAACTTTTTTTCATGCTACCGAGATATACTGTAAGTACTGAATGTTGACAAGATGGAAAAGGAAAGCAATTTTAGGTGGGTGGGCTTATGATGGAAGAAGGTGTGTGTGCATGTGTGTGTGGTTTACCTAATGGTCAGACAGCAAATACCCAAAGAACAGGCAAACCTTTCACAAGCAGGAGGCATTTTTGGGGGGAAAAAAGTAGGAGAATTTGTAAGCGTAGTTGCAGGTATGACACACGCTCTCTCTCTCTTTTTTACACACTCACACGTTGTGTTTCCTTGTGTTTAGAGGACATAAACCGCAGCATACCTAACCCTAATCCTGTGGTGTGTAATATCATTTAATATAGATGCTGCTTATGGCACTTGATTGCAGCAGCACCAGAACCAAGAAAGAATTCCTAGTGAAAAGATAATTGTATAATTTTTTTTATCACACCACATCGTCATATCATTTCTTATCTTATCATATTTTATCATATTTTATCATATTTTATCATGCCACATTACATCACACTTTACCGCATTGCATCATATTGTGTTTTGCCTTATTATAACATATCTTGTTGTATTTTATGGTCTTGCATCACATCAAACCACATCAGTGCACAATGTATTGAATCTTGTCTTATCGTTTTGTACCTTAGCATGTCATACTGTGTCACATCTTGTCATATTGTATCATATCATGTAATGTTTTGTTGTAGCCATTGTCATGTTAGGGCATATCATAATGTAACACACTGTATTATATTGTATCATGCTGTGAACAGTATCTCATAGCCAACAACCAGGAGCTCCATCAGTGAGAATTATTCACTGACATAATGGCACCTAAAGATTGGGTGAATAAAATAAGATGAACTGATTTTCAAATAGCCTAAGAGGAAATACACTGCGTGTCATTTACAGAAAGTTGCAAAAAGGACAATAGACTATTTAAAAAGTACAGGAGAACAGACAAGCAAAGCAAAAGCAAGTTACAGTACCTCGTCAATGGACTTTACCTGCTACGTCTCATGAGACTAATGCATTGTACAAACAAGAGCTTTTGATATTTTCCAGTATTTTATCTCATTTTAGCAGTCGTCTCAAATTCATTCATGACCATGATTGAGTAAAATTAGAGTACAGATAAATAAATTAGAGGTGAAATATAAAAAATAAGAATTTTTAAGTTGCTTTTAAAAACATTTATAATATCGTGTCATAGCTTTCTACTGTATCACATCACTTCCCATATAACACATCATACTGTATTTAGTTGTACTATACTGTACCGTATCTTGCTGTCGTGTTGTATTGAATCACATTCTGTCATATCATGTTTTGCGTCGTGTCACATCTGGTTGTATTATTTCATATCGTATCATACTGTATGTGGTCTTAGCCCAGTGTCTACTCTTCCTGTCCATTAACCACAACCGGTCGAGGCAGATGGCCGCCTACGCAGAGTCTGGTTCTGTTGGAGGTTTTTGTCGTGTGCCTTGAATTGTGAACCACCTAGAGATAATCTTTGATTATGATTGGCGCTATAAAAATACAACTGAATTGATGTATATAGTCATATTGTATCATATCCTGTATTGCATCAGATCATATTTTGAGTATTTTGTTGTAGTGTATTCTACTGTAGTCATACTGTAGTCTAAGTTTATTGAAGACCTGCATTTTCCCATAAGGAAGCCATATGTGTCTTTGTAAACAAACTTGCATATCCACAATGTGATAAATACACAGCAGACGTGGCAAAAGTGCATGTGCATGCATGAGTGTGGTGTAGAAACACTGATTCGACTGTGACTTTTAAAAGAGCAAAAGTGAAAACGTATGTGATCTTAAATGTGTTGAAAGCTTAAAAAGTTGTCCTTTGAAGGACATTTGTGCCTGCTTTGTCTATGAAGACGTCTGTGTCCACTATTCAACCATAAAGTCATTTAACATATACTGGAAATAATACATTAACATCACTACATGATAAAAATCAGTTTTCACTGTCGTCAGCAGAACTCAAAGACTGTGAGCTAAACACACAGATATTTACTGGATGTAAAAATGCAGGGAGTGAGATGGCGTTTACAGAAAAATAAATGCTCAGTCACAGACACCAGGAAGCTCTCATTTACTCTCTTGCGTTTAATGTTACACATCCACACATTTTCTATTTTCACAGTAGGATTATTTGTTCTGTTTTCAAGTGGACGTCAAGCATTTCAGTTTAAAGGTGGATAAAACACAGCCTCCACTTAATTACCAGGTAGAGGTGGTGAGAATAAACAGTGACAGTGGCAGATGCAAAGACTGAATCACATTAATACTATGGTGCAGCTTCTGTTGCTGTCACAGTGATATTTGCCCACGTAAATAGTCGCCAGATGCTGGTATTTAAACCAAAATACTTGGTTGGATTTTTCTTCTCACGTGGCTCTGGTCAAAATTTTAAAAAATAAAAATGAAGCACAGGCAGCAGTGAGACCACTCCCATCTCATTTTGCTTAGACTGGCACCTACACAGTGATGCCTCTGTTTGGCTGTAGAGGCCTTGCAGGGCTGCAGGAAGGGGCCTGGATGGAGGAGGGGAGCACTGACCACTTTACACCCAACTCCTCAAGTCCTGCAAAAAGCATAAAAACTCACATGTTTTAAACTGTCGAAATAAAAGGCGCGTTCATAACATGAGAAGCCCATGTATCATTGACGGTTTATGTGTTTGCAGAAATGTGTCGTTACCCTCTCGGAATGACCGGTGGGCAGATTCAGGACGAGGACATCTCAGCGTCCAGTCAGTGGTCAGAGACGACGGCTGCCAAATTTGGAAGGCATGTCTGCCTGTGCATCTCATCTTCTGTCTCTTCTTCTTCATTTCTTTAAACTCTGCTTATAGGCACTGTGCATATAGGATTTAGTGGGATGTATTTGCAGGAAAGGAATAGAACATTGTGTATACCTTAATATACCACTTATATGCACAGAGGGAGGAAGCCTCCTTCCGTTGATCCTGCCATGTCTGTACAGTAAATTAAAACACCCATCCCAAATACTGACTCCAATGATAGTCTTTGCAGTTTTGCAGCCGCTGTAGGCTCTTCTAAACCAACTCAGATGAACAGGGTGAGGTTAGGGATTTGAGCTCAGTTTTGCAATCTGCAACCTCACCACTAGATGCCACTAAATCCTGCACACTGTGCTTTTAAGTAAAGAATATCAACAAGTAAGTGAAGTTTGCTACTTGAGTAAAAGTACTAGTTACATTCCACTGCTTAACTTATTCAGTATATATGACCTCTGTCAGAGTCAATATGTTAAATACTGCAGTATTACATTCTAATATAGTATTTTTTTTTTTAAATTCTTTTATTTATTTATCCAAACTGCCTAGAACAAAGCATTATAAATGATATATTAAATAAACTGGAACTGTTCTTTTTAAATCTGAATGTGCTCAAACGATAAATGTGCTTGTAACTGTTTTCTTCCTTTCATATAGTTCTCTGTACATTTTGTCCTTTTGTATTACTTCTTTCTTTCATCTTTAATGTCTTTTCACCTTGATTCCCATGCACTGTCCGTCTTCAAATGAACTCTTCATCCTTCATTGCCTCGGTTTCCTCTTTGATTCCTCCTTTTCAGACTTGAGTTTGACAACGGAGGCGGGGACGGCGCCTGGTGTCCTGACATCATGTCAGAGCCAGACGGTCTCAGAGAGTACCTGCAGGTGGACCTGCGTTCGCTGCATTTCATCACTCTGGTGGGCACTCAAGGTCGCCATGCAGACGGAATGGGAAATGAGTTCGCTCAGAGATACAGGATCAAATACAGTCGTGATGGCAGCAACTGGTTGGGATGGCACGACAGGAAGGGAAGGCAGGTGAGAAGGAAAACAACCATATTATTTTTATATTACCTCATGGCCTTATTATCTTCCTTTAAAGGTCCCAGGTCCCATAACACTTAAAAGGGATGTGAAAAATAATGTGTTGTGTGTTTTTCTATTGTTAAATTATGCCTGAGGGCTTTAAAAAATAATGTTGTTGCATGGAAATTCTCACTCAAATGAGAAACAAACATTACCTTTTAACCTAGATAACTAGACCTGAAAGCCAAAGTCTTTTGGATATCTGGATATATGTAATGTCATAAATATACAGTCACTGTCCTCAGTCACTTCTTGAGGACTCATAAAACCCATGAAAATCCTCTTGACATCCGGGGCTAATGCAGGATGGCGTCTGTGTAATGGAATCCATGGCACAGCAGGAAAAACAGGTGGTCAATAGCAGCTTCACATTTCAAACAAAACAGCAATGAAACAGACACTTTAAAACAACTTTGAAAACTGAATGAATAACTGAAGTGAATAAACAAACTGAATGAAGCATCTCCATTTTATTTTTCCTTGGTTTTCTGTTGGCCTCTTTCTTTCCACCCATGCTTTGGGTTTATTGAAAAGTGTTGCACCTGCCCACTTTTTATCAGAAAATGCTCTGATTGGTTGAACTGCAGGTCATTCCCAAAGTGACGTGTGTGTGACAACAAAATGAAACAGCAAACTCATAATACTGACATTTTCATGGACAATTTTTTTTTGGGGGGGAGTGAGGAGTAATGGCTATGATTGGTTGTAACATGTCATATTTTATCAATTGGAACTTAAATTTAGAAATGTAGAATGCTACTGATTGATGAGGGTGGGACTAATGCTAGTCTTAACTATGATTGGTTACAACTTGAGATGTCACAAATCACAAAATATGGCTTGTGTTTCCAGGTGATTTCTCAGAACTAGCAGCACTGAGCAAGTTCAAGTGTTCACAGCTTTGATTTTACACCAGGTGTAAATCCTACTGAATGAATGAAGCCTTCAGCTGACGCTCCCGACAAGTAAACTTCATGAGGCTCTTTACTTTAACACCATTCTATTTACAAACGTCGTGGCAGTGATACTTTTTTACAGATATACCATGAATAATTAAAATCAATAACATGAGGAAAGAAGTGGAGGAGGTCAAAAAACTGTGTTGCTCCACTCTCACATAACTTCCGGGGCCACCAGCGCATGTTCAAGTTCCGCCTGATATAAAAGCTCCATTTAATCTATCAAATATCAAACCCATGCAACAAATACTAAAGAAATACCAAATGAATACTAAATAATTCACTCTTTTCGAGTGCCATAACCACATTCACTGTTACTGTCATGAAACCTAATATTTTAAAACATTAGCTGCTATTTTTATATCAAAATTACTGGATATGAGAGCCATTATCTATCAACTATAAAAAAATGCATGTAGGCTCCTACATCAGGGTTTACACAGTCCTCAAAACTCCTTAAAGATGGAGTATGGAACCGTTCATTGTTCTGGTTTTTTAGAGCATTACAGTGTTCATTTTATGCCAGCACTTGAACCGTTTTTATCTGCTTTATTCTGTTATTTTGCTTTTCACTCTGTTATGTTAGTGTCATATGTATTATTTACTGTATGTGCAACTTCTTTGTTATTAAAATTTACAGATATAGTATCGCTTCATGTTTAAAAAGTATAATTTGAGTTTACTATAAGTTGGTTCGCAATTTACACACATATGAGGTAGAAGAAATTTTAAAATCTTTGCAGACCTAAAAGTAGTAATATATGCTGTTAAAATACTTACTACAAGTAAAGTATGTTTTTGATTATTTTGTGCATTTTCTTGATTAATTTTGTCATCCTCGGTTTATTCTTTTTGGGCCTTTAGCTCACATTTGCTAATTTTATACATTGTTTTTTTTTTTTTTTGGTTAATATCTGTGTTTTGCTGATTTTGTTTGCTGTCTTTATTGTTGTATTGACTTTTTGTCTACTTAATTATTTTGTTGATTTTTGTTCACTTTCTTTATTATTTTGCATATTTTTGTTCACTTTCTTTATTGTATGTTGATTTTTGTTTATTTTCTCTATTATTTTGTATATTCCCCTTCATGTTCTTTATAATTTTGTATATTTTTGTTCACTTTCTTTATTGTTTTGTTGATTTTTTTCACATTTGTTAATTTTATACTTTGTTTTTGTTTTTGTTTTGTTTTAATACTTGTGGACTGCTGTCTTAATTTTAAAATAAATTGCTCCTTTTGCAGATTATTTTATTCTTTTCAGTTGACTTTTTTTCCTCCATACAGATATGAACAACTTTTAAGAATAAAGCACATTAAAATATTATGAGATGTGTGTTTATTTTCATAAAAATAAAAAGAGTAATGCTAAACTGAAACGGTCCGGGAGCCACTGATAATACTAAAAGACCATCATGTACTTGTAGCAAACTCCAGAATCAGGTATCGCTCGTAAGCTGATTTTTCATGATTTTCTCTGAAAAACAGACTGGTTTCTAGCTCTATGAAAGTGAATTTTCTAGGCAGTGGTAGAGGCCTTATAAAGTTTATTTGGTTTGAGAAAGAGTGCAGTTTTAAACTCAATTCATCAAGAAATTTTTCATTGTATCACACAGAGTAAAGAAACACATTTGACGGTTTTATTGTGCAGGGAGGGGATGAAAAACTGCAATATGAAATGGAACTAAAGCCATCAGATGAAATGATAAGGCTTAAAAAGATTTCCTCAGATTGAGTCAAACACTGATTACATGGCAGTTTATCACACGTTGCTCTTCCAGGTCATCGAGGGGAACAGGAATGCGTATGATGTGGTGCTGAAGGATCTGGAGCCTCCCATCATCGCTCGATTTGTCCGTTTTATGCCCGTCACCGACCACTCCATGATCGTTTGCATGAGAGTGGAGCTGTACGGCTGCGAATGGCTCGGTTAGTCAAGACACATCACACGCCTACAGATTCTGCCTTTACGTGACTCTGTTTTTTTTATGTTATTATATATTTCTAGCTTAAACAAACTTGTTTTTCATTAGACATTTTGTTCAGTTTTTGGTTCATGTTTTTTCACTGTTGGCTTGTTTGTTCATTTTTGTTAATTTTGTTGTTTATGTACATTTGTTGTTTGGTTCATTTTTCATTTTGTTTTGTTGATTTTTGAGATAATCGGCGATTATGATTGGCACTATACAAATAAAGATTGAATTTAATTGAATTGATTTTGTTGCAAATTTTGTTTCTTTTTGTTTATTTCTGTCTTTTGTTTATTATTTTTTAGGATTATTCGCTTTCTTGATGACTTTGTTAATATTTATTAATTTTGTGGATATTCTTGTTAATTCCTTGTTCTTAATTTATGAATGGTTTGTTAATTTGTTTTATTATCTTGATCGTTATGTTCATGTTGCATTCATATTGTTTTAAATTTTTTATATTTCTGTTCACTTTCTTCATTATATTGTTGATTTTTGTATTCTTTTTAGAAATTATTTTGTATGTTTCCATTCACTTTATGTATTATTTTTTGCTCACTTTATTATTTTGTTGTTTTTTGTGCACTTTAGTAATTTGTTGATTGTTGTTCACTTTATGAATTATTTTGTTTTTTTCATTCACTTTCTTTATTATTTTGTTGATTTTTGTTCACGCCCTTTATTACTGCGTTAATTTATGTTTATTCTTGCTCATTTTTACCATCATTTGGTTCATTTTATGGAAGAACTACAAATAAAAGAGCATAAACTATATCTAACAAGGATACAGTCCATAAAAATAGAACAATCCATGGCCCACTTGGAGCATCAAGAAATACACAGTGTAAATAAACAACAGAACAATAAAGCAATAATTACTATTGTTAATTCTTATTATTTCAGATGGCCTGATGTCTTACAGCATTCCAGATGGACACCAGATGATCTACAGAGGCTTAGATGTCTATTTTAATGACTCTGTGTATGATGGAGCAACAGCAGAAAGGTTTGACTTTCACTGCTACCACAACAAGGAAGCAACTTGTGTTCATTTGTATCATTTTCATTTTGTTTGCTTCCTGTGATTGCAGTCGTCTTTGCATGGATTTGAGGCACTAAAATCTGAGGATATGAGGTTGTATGGACTCATATCATTGGTCTGAGTCCTGACTCTATCCGTCCGTCTGTCCTCCAGGCTGACAAAGGGACTCGGCCAGCTGACAGATGGAACCTGGGGTTTGGATGATTTTCTCCACAGCCATATCTACGGCATGTGGCCAGGCTATGATTACGTGGGCTGGAACAATAAAAGCTTCCCCAAGGGTTATGTGGAGATGACCTTTGAGTTTGACCATGTCCGAAACTTTACGTCTGTGAAGGTAAAAGTTGGTGTGAGCAGAACTTTGAGATAAGCAGCTAATAAGTGCGGTATTTATAAAAACTGCTGAGGCGACACTATGCTAAGCTGAGCCATTTCTTTCTGGCTGAGTACCCATTTTCTGTGACTGTTGAAACTTTTTACAGGGACAAAAAGTTTAAAAAGTAGAAGCAGAATAGTGTTGCCGTGAGGGGAAATGATCTGCTCTGGAGAATCAGCCGATCTGTCAAAAGATAAGTGCAATGACCAACAAGAAGAGATGGAAGATGGTGTTTATCCGCTACAGACAGATTCGTCATCCCTGACTGACTTCTGCAGCATCACATTCAGCTTTGCAGAAGTATAGTTTGACAGAAATGGATAATTCCTCATCCACCTTAACTGTGTTTTGACTCTTAGCAAGAAGATTTGCTTAGTTCTTTGATATTTACATTTTAATGTTACCGATGGAGTGCACATTAATACATAAAATAGCCACAAATGACAGATAAGACAAGAAGCCTCTGCCCAGTTTTAAAATTGATCTTGACCTTTTTCCTTGCTGGTTGTAGCATTTTGGGAATTAGCATGGCCAATAAACCAGTGGTATATGACATTTTCAACTTGACTACATAACTAATATGCACATTGAGTAGTGGTTGCCATAGTAACCCTCCCCCTTACCCTGTTTGCCCATGTGCCACATTTGGGTCCAGGGATGACACAGCCAAATGTTCAGATGCACATATGTATGAAATTGATTGTGACCTTGACTGTTCCCCTTGAAGGTCACAGCATGTTTGGAAACAGCATAGTCAATAACCCAATTATTTGACATTTTCAACCTGACTACATCAATGCATGTAATGCCCTACTAATCTTCACGGTCAAAGTCAAGGTCATTTGATGACAGGCGTCCTGGAGCCGAACCCGACACATATTAGAATTTGGTCAAAAGTTTTTTTGCAATTACCTATTTAATTACCTAATTAATGTGTTTGTTTTTTATGTCTATTTGATTGTAGAGCACATTGGTCAGCCATGTTGTTATTTTTAAAGTGCTCTATAAATAAAAATGGTACGGTATAGATGGTAATTAACATGCAAATTAGGTGGTGGTTGCAATAGTAACCTTCCCCCGTTCTGAATATCCATGTGCCAAGTTGTTTAGTTTGGACCCAGGGACTGTGGAGATATACAGTAGAGTCAAACTTTCAGATGGACGTACGTACATGCTATGTTCCCCCTCATCTTCATTAAAAAGGGCTCTAAATTTCCCAAATTTAGGTCTAAAAATGGATCATGAGCCCTTTTTAATTGTGTTATTTTGCTCATTTTTGTTCACTTACTTGATCATTTTGTTCATTTTCACTCAAATGACTCAAATGATTATTTTTGTAGATCACGTTATTCATTTTGATTCATGATCTCGATAGTTTTGTTCATTTTTCTACATTGTCTTGATTACATTGTTCACTTTTGATCTTTTTGTGCTCTTTATGTTTTCTTCATATTATTTATCATCTATTAATTTTTCTTTGTCTTGGTGGTTGTTTGGTTTGTTGTTAATTTTTATATTATTTTGATAATTTATTGCTAGCTTTCTTGATTATTTTGTTCACTTCCATTCATATTCTTGATTATTTTGTGGATATGTATTCACTTTGTTGATTTACTTTGTTCAATTCTTTCATTTTCTTGATTGTTTTGTTTGTTATTGGTTCATTTTGTGTGTTATTGTCATTATTTATTGCTCACTTTGCTGATTATTGTATTCATTTTGACTCATTTTTGGATTATTTTGATCATTTTTGTTTATATTCTTGATTGTGTTTTTCATGTTTATTTATTTATTTCACTATTTATTTCATTTTTGTTCATTTTGTGCATCATTTTGGGTGCGGTTTGCTTTTTCAAAATCATTTTGCTCACTTTTATTCATATCCTTGATGATTTTTGCTGATTATTCATTTTTGTATTATTTTTTTTCATCTTCGTGATTTTTTTTTCCATTTTTGGTCATTTTGTTCCAACCATATCATTCATTTTTGTTCATTTTGTGGATTGTTTGGGGTCTTGTTTGTGAATAATTTTGACAATTACTTGCTCAATTTTTTATTACTTTATTAATTGATCGTCCATTTTTGTTCATTGTCTTGCTTATTTTCTTCTTTTTTGCTCATTTTGTGAACATTAATAGCCACATTAACAATGGATGCATCAAATAGAGTAATGAATGACTTAAGTCCAGCATTAAGAAATCCACATTGTAAGTCAGGAGGAAGCAATAGAACAGTAGGACAGTAAAATGATGAAAAGAATAACAGTCAGTCCATGGTCCATATACATTTTGAACATTCTTCACATATCTATTTCTTCTGTACATATTCCTCTCTCTCTGTCAGGTTCACTGCAGTAACATGTTCAGCAGAGGGGTGAGGTTATTCCGACAGGCCACCTGTTACTTCCGGTCTGGATCAGAGTGGGAAGCTGACCCGGTGTCCTTCAGGCCCCCCTTGGATCAAGTGAGCCAAAGTGCCCGTTTTGTCAGCGTGCCCCTCGGGGACCGCACTGCCAGCGCCATCAGATGTCGTTTCCACTTCAATGACTTGTGGATGCTGTTCAGCGAGGTGGCCTTTCAGTCAGGTAGGATGGATCAGATAGAGATGGGATGGGACTCCGTTTATAATTTGATCTTGTATCTCATGTGAGGTTCCAAGAAGTAGCTTTTTTGTGTGTACTAATCAGAAATAGTGAAGCAATGTCTTGATCAAAACTAATTCACTCGCAACTTCACAATCTGGGGAAGGTATAAATGGCTGTATTTGGGTATACCAATATTCACCATTAACGAGTTACTTATTAATTTAATTTAGTTTAGTTTAGTTCAAATATGCATAATAGTTGTGATACATAATGAAACAGATACACAATCTATAAAAATATACTTCAAAAAAATCATTCCAAGAAAAAAAAAAAAAAGTCATCACATGCTTGGAATAAGTAAAAAAAAAAAAAAACATAATAAAGCCCACCCCCTCATCAGAACTCACACATTAATCAATCAATCAATCAAACTTTATTTATATAGCACCAATCATAATCTCTAGATTATTTCTAGGCACTTTACAATTC
>JAQQAE010015418.1:0-12055 GCA_029823295.1 Pseudamia nigra
ATCTGGAAGCACTTCCTGACCACCCAAAGCCTGTTTCAACTCCTCCTTGAAGACAACATGACACTCTTCCTTTTTCAGCTTCCATACTGCTTCCACTACTGCTGCATAATAATTTATATATATAGCATTTAAAAGACATGCAAAAATATCAGTCTACAAGAGGTGGCAAGGCAATCCAGAAACAGCATGGACAAATAGATTGCATGTACACACTGATTGTAACAGACCAGAGATACTCTAGACATCAGAATGGTGAGAAGAATATAAACAGCCTAAGTCCTGACCCTTCTCCTTTTGAGCCATGGGACCTACCCTCAGGAAAAAAATATCTCGTAGTAAATGGTGAACAATAGACAACTTTCTGAATCTGAATGAGTTAAACCACCATTTACACAAAAAAACAAGTTTACAAGTCAATAAAGTAGCATTTTGTTATGTAACTGTTGAGATAGAAGACTGCAAAAAGACATAAAGACTACAAACAGGAAGTTGCATATGTGCACAAATCATAAGTTCATTTCTATTCACAGCTGCTGAAAAGTCTCCACAGTTCAACATGAGCACACCTACAATGATTTTTCCCTCTTTCACAACTTTATTTTCAAACAAGGTTAAATTTGTAAAGGTAGAGGCTATTTCAGTGTCGGAGACATATCACATGAGCCCGAGATGAAGTCCACTGAGCCATTTCACACAACGTGGTATTTTACTATTTTGCGTGACAAAGTATGATTTGTTGAATGTACAATTGTCTTGTTAAATTGCTAAAAATCATATGTATACATGATGGAATAATTTGAAGGCTCAAGCTAGCTAGAAGCCCATGGTTTGAGGCAGTCGGTGGCACATAAGACAGGTGACCTGCCATTTTACGCAGCTTAATACCTCTTAGTTCCACAAGCTCATGCAGTCATTTGCAGAGTGAGCTTATCTAACCACGGGATGAATGAGGAGAGATTCCTTCAACATCTGGTACAGGTCAGAAAAGAACAGACATACTAGCCTGACAACTGTGAGGTTGAAAGCCATGTTGACCGTGGTGCAACTCACCCATTTAACCATTTACAGTATATTGGTCCGCCACAAACAATTGGTTACTAGCTAGTTTCCCAACATCGTAGACAGCACCATTAAGGCTAGTTAAGTCCGATAACCCAGAAGAAAAGGAGAAGGAAGTGAATGTGACTTGTGCTCATTACTGGTATTGTCCACAATAAAAGGCTGCAATTTATAGATCCAGATCAAGGAAGATTTGTGTCTTCTAATTGTAGCAGAGGAAAAAGATAACACAACTTCTGATATTTGGTGATATATTTTAACCTCTTAAGCCCCAGCCTCTGTTTAAGGTGTCTTTCTTTGGATTTTGATATTTTATATTAGTGTTAGAGTTGATGTGCGTAAATATGACTTATATGAGCCTCTAGTGGTGTTTGTCCCGTTTACTTTGATGTGCAATTTGACTATATTTTTTGTGATTAGTGCAGTGTTTTATGCTTTTTTTATGCTGATCAGTGGTCCCTTCTGTGCTTTTTTCTCTCTATCCAAATGTATCACCTCCCTCCCCCTCTATTTCCCCAAACTGCAAGGCGCGAGCTCAGTTCGTTACCGTATGTGAATTTCCCCTTTTTGTGGGATCAATAAAGTATATCTATCTGTCTGTCTGTCTGTCTGTCTGTCTGTCTGTCTGTCTGTCTGTCTTCCAAGAGGCAATGACCAGGGCTGTTCAGTGAGGCCAGTGCAGAAGTAACTTTAAGTTGTAATTCCACCACTTGGCCACTGGGGAACCGATTGTCTGGCTCCAAGAAGCTTTTTTCCTATAGAGATATACATTTGATTCTATCTGAAAATACTAAGTGAATACATTTTTTTCATGGATCATCGTGGTTTCAAACATTTTATTTGGACCCTCTATTAAGTAATGTGATGGTCCATCTTTAATTTTTTGCTCCGTTATTAAGATATTACAGTAAATAATCCAACAAATCACTGTCATGCTGGGGTTTGATTGACATGTCTCTATAGCAACAGCTCGCTAGTGAAGTCAGACTGATTTGGACCTTCATATCTTTTATTTATTCAATATGTTCATAGTTATACATGATACACTCGACTGCAGCTGTGTGTACAGTAAGTGTTTACACTAACAACATGTAATATGACTTTGTTTGACACTGTGTGGTGAAGTTTTGCCACATCAGTAAGCTAGTGGCTAATGTTATCTTCCCATGAGTCCCCTGGCATGAATGCTTCATAAGCCCTGCTGCTGTTCATCCAAATATGGCTGCATCCTGTTTTTGGCTCCAATATGTCATCCAGGAAGTGAAGACCTGATTGAAACTAATAGATGACGTCACGGTCACTTTGTCCAGTTATATATAGGCCATGGTCCCTCTGTTTGGGGACTCTAGGCTTTAAGTGGTACTGTGTACAACATGCAAAAGAGAAGTCACTATATTTCTGAAGAGCATTGTATTTTTAACGTTCTTCTGCTGGTTTAAGTTTGTATATTGGACATGACATTGGTACATGAATAAGCAGCACCTTCTTACCAATATGTATTTGTATTTGGTGTGTTGAGTAGAAATAAAGTGTGTGTGGAAGGTTTCCAGTTTATTACTGCCTCCAAGGAGGTCACATGTTTACCCATTGTCTGTCAGTAGGACTTTATAAAAACTAATACACCAGTTGTCACAAACTGGGTGGAATGGGAGGACATGGACCAAGTAGATCCATAAAGGAACATAGCTCGACTTTACTTCTTCTAACACTGTGATAAAAGGAGGTTTGTCTTCTCGATTGCAGCTGATAAGTCTGATCACTGCTTCCCCTGTGCAGAGCCATCCCTTCCATTTGGCTTCACTGACAGTGACAGAATAAGTGAGGTTATAGTCGGGTGGGGCTGCATCTTGGCCTCTGTGTGGAAGAAGATGACTGGGACATACGACAGGCCTACAGGGTTTTTCCAGCACCCAAACCCTATAGCCTTTCACATTTACAGGCCCTGGGTAACGTATTTTCCAGGACGACGATCAGGTGCATCAGCAGTTGTCATCTTTCCAAAGGAGAATGAAGCCCTGTGTGTTTCCACTGGTACATGTGGTTTAGTGCATACCTCTTATGGGATTTCTTTTCCTTCTCACCTTCAATATTCTCTCTCATTCCCTCCTCAAATCATGGTGGTTTTGTCTTTCTTTGCCTCTTTTTCCAGCCTCGGTATGATGGTCCACTTCCACACTGTCATAACGTGTAAATCTGAGAGAGACTGCAAACCAGCGCCTTTGCATCTTCGTATTATTCACTGAGATGTCATTTGTCTTGCTGCATCCAAACAGCAACACGGATGACGCAGTTACCACGCTACAGCTGTGATGTGTAATAGATTCCACTGCTTCAAAACACAGAGCCTCGTTCAGCACATGCAAACCACAGTGATGTCATGTGCATCATCTTTAAAAAGCAGAAACATGCATTTGTAACCTTTGAATATCTGAAGGTGAGGGTGTACTGTAGGTTTCATTTGAAGTTTGTGGGAGACATATTTAGTCAGACATCTATCAGTCCTCATGGAAATTTTGAGCATTGAACACTGTTTTCTGTGTTCAGCTGTGTGTTAATGTATTGATTTGTGTGTTTTCTATATGAATTACTGAAGGGACTAAAAATATCAATGAAATGAAAATAAATTACAAAATGAAACAGTAAAAACAAATGAGAGAATATGAATGAATGGGAATGAACAAAAAGAGCAAAATAAAGATAATCAAGAAAAAAATAACTAAAGCAACAAATTTAACAAGGACTGAATATAAAATAATCCCCAAATGAAAAAAACTGAACAAAACAGTCTGTAAAATAGAACAAAAATTAAGAACATATTCAAGAAAATGAACAAAAATGAAGAAAGCAGTGAAGGAAATGAACTAAATAAGTAACTAAATTAATAAAAGGAGGTGCAACAAAAGGATAAAGAAGTAGTTGGTACAAATCAAAACAACTGGAGAAGCATTTGACCACTTGTTAGGTTAACTGGTAACAGGTCAATAACATGACTGGCTATAAAAGGAGCATTTTACAGAGGCAGAAGTTCTTCAATGTATGACAAGCTGTGTCTAAAACCTGTTGAAACATTTCAGGAAAATATTCCTCAATGTAAAATTGTGAAGACATTAAAGATCCACCATCTAAAGTGTATAATATCATGATAAGATTTAGAGAATCAGGAGGAAGGTCGAAGTTCAAAAGTGGATCCTGGTGATCATCGGGTCCTCAGGTGGCACTGCATTAAAAACATGATTCTCTTCTGGAAATCACTGCATGGACTGAGAAGCATTTCCAGAAATCACTATGTGAACACAGCTCACTGTGCAATCCACAAATACAAGATGAAGCTGTAGCTCATTTAAAATGGTCCCAGGCTAAATGGAAAACTTACGTGGTGAGATGAAACAAAATTAGAATTTTTTTTGGAAACCACTGGTGCTGTGTTTTGGAGACTAAAGAGAAGGGCCACCTGCAGTATTTGTGAAAGGTCTAGACTGCAGGCAGGCCAGTTCAGCACCAAAATGCAATATATGCTTTAGCTTTTTGCATCGCCTTCCCTGAAAGAGACATCGTCTGGATGGGAGCATATGTTGCTTTAATACCTCTGCTGAACCGGCCTGCCTGCAGTCCAGACCCTACGCCAAAACCGAAAAGCCAACAACGAAGGTCCAGAACTGTTGAGCAGCGAGAATCCTGCGTCCGACAGGAATAGAACAACATTCCTGTCCTAAAACTCTAACAACTGGTCTTTTCACCTTCCAGACATGTACAGACAGTTGTTAAAAGAAGAGAGGATGCTTACACAATGGTAAACACTGCCCTGGTTCAACTTTTTTGAGATGTGTTACTGCCATCAAATTCAAAATTAGCTGATAGTTTCTGTGAAATGGTACAATTTAACAATTAATAATGTTAAGCAAACAAAACGATCCATAAATGAACCCAAATATGAACAAAAAGCCACTACAGTGGAACTCCTGGTTACGAGACGAATCCGTTCCGGGATCAAGCTCGTGAAGTGAAAAACTTGTGAGCCGGGCCTGGTTTTCCCATAAGAATACATGTAAAACCAATTAATCTGTTCCAAGACTCAAGAAAACTCCCATATATACAGATCCATATGTGCACGTAACGTATCTGGAAAGGAATGTTTATTCATTGAATTTACATCCACCCTCATGTGACCCTTTATTTTCCCCACAACGACAAATAAGTTGTTCTAAGCTAAAATAAAATAGTGTAAATCCCTCAGTTTGGGTTGTGAATGGGTTTATCTTCAGTGTGCAAAGCAGCATATTCTGCTCCTGCAATGACTCTGTTTCCTTTTTCTGAGTCAACATGCACACATATGCTACCTGTCGTATTCTATTATTTATTGAGCCCAAAGACATCAGCAGCTCCTCCAAGGTGAACGTCACTGAAATGTTCAACTTTCTGACTGTAGTGAATCTTATTTACTTTTTAAATGTGCACATTCTCAAGGAAACCTGCATTGTCCTAAATCTCTATTTATCTTCAGTTTAGTGATTGAAATGAAAGCTATGAACATAATTTTTCTCTTTGTAATGCAGATGATGTGTAACATACTGCAGGGCTTAATAATACCCTGCTTTGTGTAGATAATGTGGAGCTAATGACGTTTTTTTTCATTTGCAGACCTTTTTTTTAATATTTTGGCCTTTTTTTTTTGGCTAATTTCTATTATTTTTGTAGAAAATTTGGTTCATATTTATTCAGTTTTCTTGAATTGTTCTTCCCGTTCTTATTTTGTTGGTTTATTTTCGTTCATTTGTGTATTTATTTTTGATTGCTGATTATTTTTGTTACATATTGCCTTACTATGTATGATTTTGTTTATTCTCAGTTTTATTGTTCATTTATTTTCATGTTTGCTTTTCTGTGGGCTGTTTCTTTTTCTTCAAGATATTGTCCAATTGTTGCACATATCTGTTCATTTCTGGATTATTTTATTCATTATTCTTCATTTTTCTGGATTGTTTTTATTTTTTGTTGAATTTTATCATTCATGTTTTAGCAATTTTGTTCTGTATTTTGTTCATTATTTTTTATTATGTTTAATTTTTTAGTTAATTTTTGCTAATTTTGTTGCTTATGTTGTTTCTTGAGGATTTTTCCCCTTTATTTTGTTCTTTTTCTTGTTTATCGTTCCCTTTTTAGTTCATTCTGCTCATTCCTTTTGCTTATTTTTGCATTTTTGAGCATTTTCTCTCTTATTTTGTTTATTTTCTTGATTATATTTACATTTTAATTCAGTTCTGCTCATGCTCGTTTTTGTCATTTTCTCGTATTACATTTTAAGTTTTAGTTGATTTGTGCTCATTTTGTTACTTATTTTATTTTTTTGAGCATTTTCTCAGTCTCAGTTTTGTTCAATTTCTTGATTTTACTGACGTTTTTAATTTATTTTTGTTCAATTTGTTGCTCATTTTTGTATTTTTGTGCATTATTTTGTTCACTTTCTTGATTACATTTAAATTTTTAACCAGACTTTTTGCATTTTAGTACTCATTTTGTTCTTTGTCTTGATTAAGCTTTAATTTGCAGTACAGTTTTGCTCATTTAAACAATTTTTTTATTATTATTTTTGGTTATTTGGGGTCATTTTCTCAGTTATTTTGTTCATGTTTTGATTCTGTTTTATTTTTTACTTCTTTTTTAAATCTTTTTTTTACTTATGTTGTACATTAACTTGACGATCTTTACATTCTTAGTTCATTTTGTGTTCATTTTGTCCCTTATTTTGTTCCTTTTTTTCCTCCTTTATAAATATATCCACTACAAGCACAAAATAAACCATTAACAATTGACCAACAGACAATCAATGAAGTTTTTGATGTTGAAAATTTCCACCCAGCCCATACCCTTGTCTGACAACATTGTAACCTTGTGGCAGTAACGGTATTAAAGAGCCCGTTCTGTTGTAAGTCATCATGTTAATGTAGTGTCTGCAGGATCATTCATCAATAAGTGAACACGAACCCTTTAAAAACAGGAAGGCTTGAGATTAATATGTGATAATGTACAGCCTGGAGCGACACGCCTCGTAATGAATAACAGATTGATTTTTTGGTGTCGGAAAGTGTTTGTCTGCTATTGTCAAGCGTTACAGCAAAATGTCAATGTCACTAATCTTGGCGGTTGTCGCTGTAATCTTTTATATTTTGGCACGCGCACTTAAATCAGTCCAACAGTACAAAGTATATCAACAGTCTGTAAAAGCCATTTCCTTTGAATTTCTTCGTCATGTGGCCGAAACGCACTTGAAGTCTGTATGAAAAGGAATTCTTCAATGTATAACCCTCTTTAATTACAGTTCGGAGAGCCGAGGCTGCAATTAAGGCATAAAAGTACAATCTGGCATTGTTCGTTTGCCAAGCGGAGTTAGTCATTTTCACTGGTTAATGGAGTTTGAGTGCGGGGCATAGGCGATTACAGACATAAAAGGAAATGACAGTAATGTGGTTAAATTATGATAAAAAACACAACAGACAATAATACAAAGTTGTGGAGTACTCAAGTTTTTATGGACACAAGTATGGAGTAGAGTTAATGTGGGGAATCTGGTTTGTATGAATCAATGATCATGTTATTTATTTTGGTCTGATTATTTTAATGTTTCTTTGTTTATTTAAAGTGATAAAGTCTGATTTTTGAGCTGTGATCAGAATTGTACACCAGTCAGCCATAACATAATGATGACAGACATGTGATACAGTCATAAAGTCGACTATGATGCAGTCAGAGAGCACAGTTTCTCTTTATAATGGGATACGACAATGGGGAAAAAATGATCAAGTTCAACAAACTGTCAGTTTTATGTTATTTCATTTTTAGTTCTATAGTTGTTCATGAAAAATGAAACTTCCATAATGGTGGTTTTCCTTTGCATCGTCAAATCCATGGAAACATTCTTGAATCAGCAGACTTTACGCTACAGTTTGGTGTCAGTTTCATGTCTATTGCTTTATTTATTACCTTACCGTAGCTATTTTTCCTCAAGCCCTGTAAGTATAAGCATTCTGGATCACTAGATGTGGAATATTTTCCATATCTGCATCAAACTTTGTGGTTTGATAGAATCTATTATGGTGTTACCCCGTGTTTTTTTGGCTGCATTATCTGAGTGTTTTTTTGTGGTTTTTGAAGGACAAATGTTGAATTTGGTTCTATCTCAAAATGGTGAAGAATCCTTTAAATCTCTTTTAGATCCAGACAATGGTCCAGATCAAAACCAGAGTCTAAACAACTGGTCCTTGTGCCATTTCTGACCCATCCTGAAAATTTCATCTAAAACCCTTCATAACTTTACAAGTTAGGTTATGAATAAACAAATACATAAACTACGTAACAGTGACAAAAACATAACCTCCTTGGCTGAGGTAAATATCTTGGATTATAGACAAGATTGCAAGAATAACAGGCCTACATTTATTTTATCTAAATTATTGGATTCCTTGACCATAAAAACATACCCATAGCATTTGCAATCACATTGATATGATTATTAGTTTAATAGTTACTCACAAAATCAGTATTTCCATAATGGCGGTTTTCATCAGGATCTGGCTCCATTCATAATGAAGATACAGAAACACATTGGTGCTGTACTGTTTCAGGGGAGTCTTGACAACAATGTGGTGTTAGTTGCTGGTCTGTACCATTATTTATTTGTATGCAAACCCTCAACTGTACTGTTTTGTATTGTAGGATCCAGAATATTGCTAGAATCCAGATGAAACTTTGAGATATTGCAGAACCTACAGTGTCCAGTATTCTTTTGCCAAGCATTCTGGACATTCTTTAGTTACATGCAAAAATGCTGAAACTAGCCCCATCTTGCAATGATAAAGAATCCTTCAAAAATTTCCTGGATCCAGACAGTGATCCAAGTCACTCCCAAAATCTAATCGATTGGTCCTTATCTCATTTCCAACCAAACTGAAATTGTCATCAAAAATCTGTTCATGACTTTTTGAGTCATTTTTGAGTTGATCCAGGATCGTGTTAACAGACAGACAAGAAAACAATGGGGACAAAAACAAAACCACCTCAGCATAGGTAACAACATACAAGTACTGCATGAAAAGAAAAGGACAACACATACAAGAGGTTACAAATAATGACCGATTTGACATATCTATTGATTAAAGGTAATATATGTGCTATTCCTGTGATATAAAATGACATAGGCAGTGAATGAAGATCTATGCTTGGCGATATCCTGATGCGGTGATTTTATTTTGCTGTAATTGATGGATCCCATACTGTAGCACAAACGACAACTGGAAACCCTCAACAGATGGACATCAATCATTAGCCACCGTTCGAAGGGCTATAGGAGGAAACCCCTATGGACTGTGCACACTCATTATACCACATCAATTATATACCGTAATTAATGTCATTTGAAAAGGAGGCTGTTTTATTCCATTGCAGTTTCCGTAATAGCACATGTGGCTGTTCATGTCGGTAGCTGGAGCTCGATTTCCTGTCCCCATGATCACAGTGTCTTTGAGAAATAGATCAGTGAAAGACATAATGAAATGCTTTGGGTGCTCGTCAGATTGAGAAGCGGTACATATTATCAGTACACTACACATTAATATATTGTGTCATTTTCTTCATTTTCTTGATTATATTTATATTTTGAATTCATTTTTGCTATATTCAGTCCCCTAAACATTTGTACTGTATATTTCAACATTTTGCGGTCAAGCCAACCCTACTCTAACCAAAGCCTTTATCATACAAAACTGGTGCCGTGTATGTAGACCAGTGATCTGACAATGGAATAATTTACAGACCTGTTGTTATTGTTGTTGTTTTTTTCCTCAAAGACAATGATCAGACAAGAATTCACGGAGTTGGTTTGACAAACTCTTGGTGGTCAGGGTACAGCCCATGTTTCGACTCCTGGCAAACAGAACACTGAACAGGATTCATGTGTCTCAGATAGTGACGCAAAATCTGATCCTGCAGATACAAGACACACCTGACCTCATCATGGCATTATTATATACAGTAATATACCACCTGTGTTACTATTGACTCTGCTGATACTGTACAAACACATAGGTTACAGGACATAAGTGGGTAGAGAGACAGAGGTACCGGTGTTTTTAACATGTTAATAACAGAGTTATACAAGGAGTTTTGGTGCCACATGCAGCCTACTTTTAACTCTCTTCATAAATGAACCCCTATCTTTGTCTTTTAAGTGGCATATGCACAAGAGATAATCAAAGTCTGTATTTTATTCAGAATTAATTTACTGACATGGTCTGCTGCGTGTGATTTCATGGCTCACTAGCTGTCGATCCTGTTGAAAAATGTACTCAACAATGCATGTCATTCATCTGATCACCTATCAAGATTTGAGACTCCTGTGAAGGATTTGAGTTTGCTCCCTCTGTTGATGGGTCTCCATGTTGTTTTGCACCATTAGCCTCTGAAATTTGCATGTAAATACTGTTAAAGCAGACATATTATGAAAAGGTTGGTGTTTATTTCTTTTTCTGTTATGAACAGATCTGACAGAAATAAATTAATGCTAAAATATCAAGACATTTTCTGTATGGAAAAAAAAAATTGCACTTGTTCTGAACTCATTTTAATTTGTGTTTTTATGTCACAAATATAAAGTTACTACCCTCAGACAGATTACTAGAAACACCAGATCCACCAGGACCATCGTGGACTGGACAGGGCATCTACATGGTATCCATGGCAATGACAAAAAAGGGTGTGTTCACAGTTAGTCATTTACATTTAAGGTTCACGCACTGTGACTTGACTGTTGACTGAACATACTTCAGTGCTGCCAATCCAGAAAAATCCACAAAACGAGACAAATGACACATCACAGTTAAATCAGAGCTTGTTTAATAACAGTTCCAGGAAAAAAAAGAATGAAAAATCAATGCATTTTATTTGTTAACACCGTCACATAATTATTTTATAGAAGCAGATGGACACTCATGGTGACACTCCTGTCAGTTAAGAAAAGGAGACTAAGGCTACAATTCACATGGGCTTAGTCCAAGTGGTTTATGGTTAAGGCTGGAAAATGTCGCTTTGTCTATTGACTTTTGATATGTGCTGCAATATTTTGATGTTATGCTAATGACTGGCATAAGCAACATGAAAGCACTACTTTGTATGAACTCTTCAGGCTGTCAGTGGCGGCACATTTCGAGACCTGTAGTTACCTGCGCATTGTTCAAATGCCACAGCCTACATGAGTATTTCTGCTTCCCGTTGTCCATCCCTTTATGGCCACATTGTATGATAGCTAGGAGGTCCAACCAGTGCTAGCAAGCTATACCTAATAAAGCGGCCATATTCCATGAAAGTGCATGAAACACATACAAATGCTTCTTTTCAAAGTTGTATACAATTGCCAGCATAGCCTTCATATTGGTCAGGAAATAAAATTCACTGCAAGTCACAGAGCTGTTGATTTGCACAGGACATCTGTGTTTGCCATAGTAGGGCAGATGCTTTGCAATTACTTATCATATTGTGAACATGGCAGGTGCTCGTGGGATTATACCACAGACGACCTCTGCAAGTCCACAGATAATATGAGCCCTGTGCAAATAGGGTCTCAGTCCTGTACGTACAGTATAAAGTATACCATGATATACTGTGAAGCTGCCAGAATGTTACAAAATACAGACTAAATTTTCCCTACATGACACAATGGTGAGCATGACTGTTCACATGAATATTCCATTCAGCTGGAAGTGTCTGGTTATTCTTGGCAGCAATTATGTCTGTTTGACTGCTGATGCTCGGGTGTTTTCTCTTCCATTTGAAGCATGAAGCAGACATTTGGAAGCCCACCTGGCTTTGGCTGCTCTCGCCCAGGAGTTTCTTTCTGCACCTGATCTATTTCACACTCACCTCCTCTCCTTCAGCTTCCACGTGTGAGCCCAGCCAGGGCAACAAAGCACATTGATAATTTATTTATGTTACGGAACCCATCATCCCC
>JAQQAE010015419.1:0-12055 GCA_029823295.1 Pseudamia nigra
GAGATCATATTAATGCAATAGGAGAAAAAGTGTTTCTAAATGAGAAAACGTGTGTCGTGTAAGAGGAAGTGAAACAGAGACGGGCAGTGTGATACATCATGTGACGGTGCAGTGATCGCCTGCACTGACACGCACACACAAACGATCACACAAACACACTCGCATGAAAAAGGGAGATTTTCCCCACTAGTACAGATAGATACAGTAGATACTTTATTGATCCCAGAGGGAAATTCACAGTATGTGTTTCATATAAACATTAAAATGATCTAAAGTCTAAAGATGTCTAAGCAGTGAAAAAATTCTGTGTCTGTATTATACAAAAGTAAAAGAATTTGATAAGGTCACAGCACCTAAAAAGTATCTATTTAAATTTGTAAAATTCCATTCAAAAATTGGAACTTTAAAGAATTTCTTCCAGGGTCCTTGATGTCTTTGAAATCACACATATTTTTATTCCAATTCATTCAAATGTTTAATTTTAATTCAACCAACCATTCAACACTTATAAAGAATTAAATTAAATAGAAATTAACATTTTTTTATTTAGAATGACTTGAATATTCTCACTTATTAGAGGGAGAAAATAATTATACATATTATGTTATTTTTTTAACTGTCGATTCACATACATCAGTTTGTCATACATTATGTAATAACATAGCATTATGTAATGCAATAAAATTCAGTACATTTTTACTTCATCGGCACCTTCAAGTTGTAATAATATATGCCATGTTGTAATAAACTGCTTTAACGCAATATGTACTGCATTCTCATACATTAGGTAAATAATTACTACATGACACTGTTACTTCCACATGTTGTAATAACCATTACAAGTAATTTGATTTGCAAAATGCATTGAAACTTATTACAAATTATGTTGAGGCAGTTGAAAAATGCACGTGTATTTGTAGTGTAGTGGGTCTTTATTATGGTTAGTAAGACTTAACTACAGGTCAAAAGTTTGGGCAGACCTTCCACTTCAGCATTTTCCTTTGTTATTATTATTATTATTATTTTTTAACACTGTGCATTTATATGGAAAAAACTCAAACTCCAAAATAACACACATGGAATTATGTAGCAAACAGAAAGAGTATTTATGACATATTCGCCTTCTCCTTTCGGCTGCTCCCCTCAGGCGTCGCCACAGCCAAACACCAACGATTCGCATGTTTTTTACGTCGGATGCCCTTCCTGACACAACCCTCACAATGACGGACAATAAAAAAAAATTTGCAACACATTAAAGGAAAAGAAGTTTTTTAAAGACCAATTAGCAGCCTGTGACAGGATTCAGAGCCCGGTCCGGTTGGTCTGGACAGCTCGGGTTCGCTGGTAATTCTAATAAAAGTACTCTCTCCGTCTTGGTTTTCTGGAGTGATCCTCGAGAGAGTTTCATCATAGTGTTGGCGGATTTTGTTTCTACACTGCACTGCACTTGTAAAACATGTTCTGGGATGTCTCCCACGGGTTGGATGCTTCCAGTATTAATGTACAGTGATGAAAATAATGAGAATAAAAGAAACGTGAAGTGAAGGTGTGTCCAAACGTTTGACTGGTACTGTAGTTAGGAGTGATTTTTTTCCTCTCTTCTAGAAGGATTACTATGATTACGTAATAAAATGTTATGCACCTGATAATGTGAAAACACAGATGTCTCATAACTGTTCATGGTCGAGGTCAGAGGTGAGTCCAGAACGGTTTGAGCTGCTAGAAAGGCGACAGTTACTTGAATCACTCGTTGTTATGATGAATGTGTGCAGAACGCCATCTATGAACACGCAACATGTGGAACCGTGAAGCAGATGGAATACGGCTGCACAGAAACCCGTGGCACATGTCGATTCACAATAATAACCATGAAATAGCACACACACACACACACACACACCCAGTGCTGCTTGAGTTGTTGCTTTTATCATTAGATCAGATTAAGTTTGTCATTTTTAAATTTCTGCAGCTCAGCTAACGTTAGCCTCCAGCCGTCCGCCGTGTGTCTGCGTTTGATACCAGCAGGTAAACATGGCCAGACTGATGATGCTGGTAAAACTACAAATGAGTCAATGAAAAGCACCAACGCGCATCATTTCACTGAAATGTCTGCTCCTTATCATTAGGGATTTTAAATGTCTGTTAGACGTTGTTATAAGAAAACGCCGTGTTACAGCTTCACATTTCTGATTTTCAACAGGTTTCAGCTGAAACATGAATATTTTTGATTCAGATCTAAACTCACATTCATTCATATTAGATCAGAGTAATGTTAACCCAAGTACTTTGACTTTCTGACTTGAAAAGGTACAGAAGGTCAAAATTATTACCTTTTCAATTGCTGTTTAAAAGAGCATCAGGTTTTTAACAGCACATTTCAACGCATGCTACTTTCATTTCTCTTTATTTGCAAACAAAAACAATTATTTTTGGAAAACCAAAATTACCACGGTCAATGTGGTCATGAAAGTTGAAGAAAAAAGTGGTTATTTGCAGTTTTAAATGATTTGCTATAAAAAGGTGTGAAGACAATGAAAACATTAAAATGCAGAAAGAGATGAAATCTACTGAAAAAAAAAGCAAAAAACAAAAATAATGTACAACTTCATGCGAATAATAAATATGATAAAAGTCAGCCAAACACATGGCAGCAACTCCATGTGCTTAGGTACAGTATATCAAGACAACGTTCTGAAGTTCAAACTGAGCATCAGAATCAGAAAACAAAGTGATTTCAGTGACTTTAAACATGGCACAGTTGTCGGTGCCAGACGGGGAGTATTTCATGTTCCAAAAAAAAAAAAAAAAGACGATATGGTTCGAGACGATGGCAGGGCAACAATAACTCAAATCTCGTTGCACTTTATTGAATCTATGCCATACACGATTAAGGCAGTTCTGGAGGCAAAAGGCAAGGTGTACCTAATAAAGTGGCCAGGGAATGTAGGTATCACGCTTATAATTGTCATGATACACAGTGTATATATAAAAAAATATTACAGTAAAAATATTTAGAATTTTATGACTCAGTTTTGTTGGGATCAACCTCCTCAACTGTCAGACAAGCCAAATGTGCACGGTGTCCACTACACTGCCCTGCAAAAGGCACACTGGCAGCAATGAGGTGACAGTAAATTTATAGTAATTATAAAATAAAGGCAAGTATTTGTATTTGGGCTTAAAATGAACAAAATAATCAGGAAAGGTACAAAGGTACAAAACAGTAAAGACAATGAATAAAAGAGAAGAGAATCAGAAGAAAAATGAACAAACCAAACAAGATAAACCAAATTAGAGTCAAAAAGAAGAAAAATGAAAAGCTGAAAAAGACAAATAGCAAATCAGTGAAGGAGTTGTGAAGGAAGGAACCAAAAAAAAAAGAAAATAATCAAGTAAATGAACCAAATCAGATGCGAAAGGAAGAAAAACGAACAAAAATAAACCAAACTGTCAAGAAAATGCTTTAAAAATGAACAAAAACAACAAAAGCTTATATCCTATATCTTTAATCTCTTTATAGAAAATTCATGAATTTTCCACAAAGGGATGAATAAAGTTTATTGTGTTGTAAAAAACAAAAGTTGCAAGTAATTTCTCTTGTTTCACCGTTTGCTGAGTTACTGTATTTTGCCAAATTAAAGCCACAGGGTTTACAGTAGCAAGCCCTATTTGTACAAAAATACAAACAAAATACTACGCAGAATGCATGGTTGAATCGCACTTTTTTTTCAGCATTGTCAAATAGTAAGCAAAGCATAACTGTGACTGCATGTCACTAAACAGCCTCGCTCCAAAAAGTGACAGGATTTTAAAAACTGTTTCAAAATGTCACATCCCCAGTTTTAAAATGACTGATGCATGAAAGGGTTAAAAACATTATATTAAAATGCACCAAAGTGAATGTTATGTATTTTGTATATTTGAACTGAACCTGCGCGCTGCCCGATTTGGACTCGCTGCGACAACACACTGACAAAGCAAACAGTCATACACAACACTGCAAATACACAAACAGAAGATCGCACACGCCTCGACAAACACACATTCGGGTAAAGTCACACTTCACCCGTCTGGTCGTAGCAGACGGAGGCGAACACGCCTTCCTCTGTTTTATCACACGCCCACATTTTGTAACAGGTCATGTTTCGGATCTGTGTCGGAAATAAAAGCGGGGAATTAAAACGAGGCCGGTAGCGACTTTACAAAAGGCCGGGGAGAAAAAAGAACTTAAAAAAACAAAAAAACAAACACAAAATGAACATGCAATGTACACATGGTTTTTATATTATATTCAAATTACAGGTTGGCCTTGTCACAAGTTAATTTGTGTGTGTGGAGTACACAGAAAGAGTACTCAAGCACAAGTATTGTTACAATGTGTGTATTTCCACATGATTTTGTTGATTTTTGGTGCTCATTTTGTTCATTTATGAACCTTTTTTAAATAATGCAGTGGCTTAATTTGTACTAATTTTGTTTGTTGCTACCTTTTGTTAACCATCTTGATCATTTTGCTTACGTTTGCTTGCTTGGAGACAGGGGTCGAGAGGTGGGTCCAACCTGGGTCGCGAACAGCCAGGGCAGGACAAATGAATTGTGTTAGTATCGGTTAGGAATGAGGACAAATTGCACTGATGTAACTGTAACTTGCAAACAACCTTTGACCTAAAGCAGGAGCAGTGTCAGGTCTATGGACTGACTGTACTAAGACATACGTATATTGGGATGAATTGGCAAAAGCAGGGTCGGACCCAGGTCAGCTCGCCCGTGTCTGACCTTGCTGGTCTGAAAGGGGTCAAAAATACCATCTGAGCTATATAACCGCTTAGTTCAGTTATAGTATATTTAAGTATGGTACAAGACGCGCAACTGTAAACAACATCATTCTATCTAAAGCAAGAACTAACGCTATCAAAAGAACAGTTTGTTTCAGAGGAACATATGAAATGGAACGCTCTGCCCAAAAATCATCAGTCAGCAGTAAAACTCTATTAAAATCACTAAACAGTATCTTCTAAACAAATAAACATGATTAAAATGAACATGAGTACTAATATTCATTTACTAGCGAAGTAGTACTGTTGTGTTGATCTGTGTTAGCACCATTTCTATCATCATTTAACAAAAATATTACAAGATTCGCACCGTGACAGTAAAACATCTACTTGTGATGTTAGTACTAATGTTCTACTACTGATGTACGTCTATGAGAATGATAATGTGTATATGTGTATTTACATATTAAGGCCATACTTTTGCATCAGACTCATTTTATTGTAGCTGATT
Organism: Pseudamia nigra; assembly: GCA_029823295.1. Classification (NCBI taxonomy): domain Eukaryota; kingdom Metazoa; phylum Chordata; class Actinopteri; order Kurtiformes; family Apogonidae; genus Pseudamia; species Pseudamia nigra. Next base: position 5,287 of record JAQQAE010015419.1, read on the forward strand.
GAATTTTGTGAAGATTTAAATCTGAAACATTGTACATTATATTTTTATTTTGTTGGACCCATAGACTGTATTCATATCACAGTGTTGTCAGTGTAAACACTTACCCACAGCTGCAGTCGAGTGTATGTCATGTATAACGAACATATTGAATAAAAAGATACGAAGCTCTGAATTGGTCCGACTTCACTACAGCGAGCTGTTACTATAGCGACATGTCAATCAAACCCCAGCACAGCAGTTATTTGTCAGATTATTTGCTGTAATATCTTAATAGTGAAGCAAAAAGTTAAAGCTGGACCATCACGTTACTTATTAGAGGATCCAAATAAAACATTTGAGACCATGATGACCCATGAAAAAAATGTATTCACTTAATATTTTCAGATAGAAGTACAATGTATCTCTATGGGAAAAAAGCTTCTTGGAGCCAGACATTGATTCCCCAGTGGCCAAACGGTGGAATTACAACATAAAGTTACTTCCGCATTGGCCTCAATGAATCGCCCCGGTCGTTGCCCCTGGGTTGGACCCCAGGAAGAGCAGCTGCAGCTGTTTGTTGCAGCGAACAGGGATCCTTAAAATAAACTAAACGTTCAGTTCCAGATTATTTTCTTCCTTGCCACTCGTGTTGCTTATTTTGTTCATCTGTACTTACTTTATGTACAATTTACTTGATTTCTTTGATCAGTTTTGCTCATTTTCTTGACCATTATAAATGTTGTGCTCATGTCGTCAATTTTGTTCCTTTTGAGATTTACTTTTGTTCGATTATGTAGTGAGCAAAAAAGTATTAAACAACCCAGAACATGTTTTATATTTGACTACATTTATTTAAAGTAGCCACATTTAGTTCTGATGACAACTTTGCACACTTATGGTCAACCACAAAGAGCCCCATTACTGCCAGTAAAAGTAGATTATGTCAAGAAACACCCAGCTACATAAAAAGAAAATACACTCATTGCTTTCGGAAATGGAAGTCAGTCAGTATGTCCGAAAAATCTCAAGAACTTTAAATGTGTCCCCAAATGCAGTCGTCAAAACCAAACGCTCTCACAAGCACCGACGAAGAGAAAGGAACTAAGAGCTACTTCCTCTGCAGACGAGGTTTACTAGAAATAAACTGTCAAGTTCCGGCACCACTTCAAACACCGATGACGTAAAATATTGGAAATAATAAAATTAAAAAGAAAAATAGCCCAAACTTTTTGTCAACTGGTGTATATAGAGTGGAAATGTTGGATATTACAGCTTTAATGTTTGGGTCCATCAAACACAAGTGAACGTGACATGTTTGTGTGTGTTTAACAGGATTTGGGTCAGAGTGTGAATCTGATTAAGCTGGATGACATTAAACACACACCGTTGTAGTTCACTCCCTTTTTGTTATCTTCCCTTCATCTGAAAAGTATACCTCAACTTTTATATATTCTGGTTAGGCTGGCGGCGCATGAACATTTGTAATGTTCTGCTACGCACAAGAATGAATTTAGATTTTTGCCATCTAGGAAATCACACTGCAGCTGTTCGGGTTCACTGTTTAGTTTCTAGGTTCACCAAAACTGGCGTACAGGGCGATCGGGACTAGCACAAGTGGTCACATTTCAAGGTCATAAAAGTTCAAAGTAGGTTTTGACATTATGACGATTGTGAGCAACCAAACTTGATCACAAGTGGATTTGCGATCCTACTAGTCACAAAATACAGGCATGACCAAGACTTCTTTAAACAAGGAATATTGTACCAGTTTCTAACAAGTTCATATCAAGGCTTAAGACTTACATGGTGTCAGAATATGTATTTTAAGATTCAGTTAAAGTGCCTATTGTTTAGTCTATTATGTGCGTCTCCTTAACATCTTTAACAGTGTTACCGGGACATTTTTAACCAATTATTTATTCATTTATTTTATTATTGTGACTTGCTTTGAACCTGGTTTATTGTTGCTTTTGTGTAGTGTTTGAGTGTCTGTGTGCGAGTCACAGGAAACCTGAATTTCCTGTAAGAGGGATTAATAAAGTGTCTGTCTGTCTAAACTCCACACTTTCGGGTGTTTCCAAACAGACTGTTTCAGTGTCTGCTGGTTTAAATATTGACGAGTGACTGCCGACTACACAGCCTTTACACTGTACCATCATGCAGACGTCCTGCTTGGTTCCAGGCTGTAAATGAACCTGATGACATCTCCTTTAAACGGCAACATCTGGCAACGTCTCTGTTTATAGACCTTGCCGACTCCATATTAGTCTGTAGGATTTGGGCTGAAACTAAACAGTCAAAGTATGCAGAAAAAAAATCATTTTTCAAAAATGATTTTTTGGCATATTTTAACATATGTGTTTCACAAATCATTTTCTCCCTAACTTATCTGATAAACACTAAAGCAGATGAATATCAAGTGTAAATGTCCTCATGGGCTAAACTGTCATGTGGACAGAGAATGATGCTTTTTTTTACAATGATAACACAGACGACTACATTCACAGCCTGATTGGGTCTCATCAGTTATCATGTAACACCAAACCTACATATTGTATTAATATTTAATCGTACTAGTTGGGAACACAATTTACACATGAATTCTTTCCCTGTGATTGATGAGTCCCAGATGTGGAGGACAGACAGAAAACCTGAAAATGTGGACAGAGCAGAGAACTGAGATGTAACAGCTGAGACAAACAGTGAGTCTCATAAAAGAATGAATGTCTTACAAAGAGATAAAGAGTTTTTTTTTTTGCTCAAAATTCAGTCTCTATGAAAATGACCGATATTCAAGTGTGGATAGAAAAAGAACAATTGAAGCTAGAATAAAATGGATATCTGTGACTGAAAGCTGAAGGTCTGTTTTTTCCTTTTGATATATTCACTGCCTTTCTACTCTTAAAAGAGACATTTTCAGTGGAAGATTAGTATAAATGATCAAAAATGCTGGCGGTGGTTGGCAACTTTTTTGTGAAATGTTGGCATTAATCATAGTCCAAATAGCTCCAGTTTAAGTCTTTGTACCTTTGAATCCACTCTCTATTCTAAAGTGAACTCTATTTCAAATTTACATTAACAATTTTATTCGTATTAACACAATAATACTATACCATCTTTATTTATACAGCATTTTAAAAACAACATGGCTGACCAAAGTGCTGTACACTCAAATAGACATAAAAGACAAACACAAGCCAGACATAAAAACCAAGACAGTAAAAGATACGAGCACAAAAAAAAGTAATAAATAAGAAACAACCAAATAAAAAACAACTAAAACAGACTAATATAACTAAAATAATTGTCAGTGTCTCATTCTGGGTCAAAAGGTCTGTGAATAGAAGTGTGTTTATAAACAAAATTTAAAAGCAGCCTGTCTGAAGGGCAAAGGTCGCTCGTTCCAGAGTTTAGGACCCAGAGCTGAATGCTCGAACCCCTCCAGGTTCCTCTGTGGCTTTGGAACGACTAAAAGCAACTGGTCAGATGACCTGAGGGAAACACAGGGTATATGGGTGCAGCAGGTCAGACATACTGTGTAATAAGGGCTGTGACCATTCAATGACTTAAAAACAAATAAAAAGAATTTTAAAACGGGTTCGGAAATGAACGGGAAGCCTGCTCTTGCCTGACGCAATAATGTCCCCTCACCCCTAATAAAGAATTAATGATAACAAGTATGGCTAATAAGAGTCCCTTAATCTAACCCATATTTTAATGTGGAAATGTCATATCGTACATTTTTAATGGTTATTCTTATTGTTTGTTAATACTCTGGCACCATAATCACATTCATATACCAATAAACTAGGATGAAATTTGAATTCAGAGACACAGAGTGACGACTAGGGATTTTATGTACTGCGTTCACATCTGCACACACACAGCTGCCGCAGGGTTTAAATAATTAAGTGCTCATTTTAAAGTATTAATCTGTGAGATTACTGCTCCACAATCTGACCACCTGATCCCCAACAGCCCCGTGTGTGTTTGATGGATCAAGACATGACAAATGGCATGCAATAACAGTGAGATCTAATACGATCAAAGCAGGGTTTAAGGAAAAAAAAAAAAAAAAAGGCCTGATCAACACTGGGGAACATTGACATTGCATGGTTTTTATATAAGAAAACATCATTGAAAAAGGAACTTGCAGCAAATGACTAAAGAAATAATTGTAAAGTGGTGAGTGAGTAAAATCCTACAAAATCTAGAGATCTGGAAGTTTCCGTGTGTATCTGTATGCCATGTACTACAAGTGTGTTTTGTGCACATTTTTCAGTCAGGAGGTCATTGTTCATCACTTCAGAATGACAAGCTTTATCACATGTTCATATGTCACAGCTAAATGTATCCCATACAAATTTAGATTATCCAAACAATTTACATCTGTGTTTTACAGTATGTGTTCACTTCTTTAGTACCGTTTATGCTGTTATGCATTTTAAGTGTGGCTTAAGAAATAACATGACATGTATGCTGTAAAGCTTCACACAGCTGGACTGGTTTTTAGAGGAGTGAATGGAATTATGACCCAGTTGTGGCGAAACCTACGATGCATAACAATTGACAAAAATGTAAAAATCAGGACAGTGTAGATGAAAAAGGCCTAAATTACCACTTCCTGTCTTAAAATCTTTTTAATCCTTCTGACTTTGATGATGACAGAGTACAAAAGTATACCTCTACATCAAATCTGCATAAAACACTCCTGATCAAACTGCACAGTTCATCTACCGATGGACAATACAAAACATTCATTCATTTTTCCAGCTGTAAACTGACATATTCAGGACGGTAGGACTCATAAAACACTGATTTGACTTTGTAAAACTGATTCCTCAGTCACTTCATTTGTCGCGTTGACTTGAATCTGAAACAATATATTAAAACCATTGTGACACAACAAATAGAGGCTGCAGAATGACTGTTAATCTGGCAAATTCAACAATTTCAAGTGCGCCTCAGAACTTCAGTTCTCTGTAGAAGGGGCTGAATAATAGAAAGAAAAATCAACAGAAATACTCTAAATATAGCAGACACTTAAACGGATATTGATTCATTTTAATCAGCACTTTCTCGGGTGGTAAAACCAGTGAAAAATGAATGTTATCTTTGTCAGAGCTTCATATGGTTCTGTATACTGTGTGTCTGTGATTTTCTGTTTTCCTGATACCCCTGAACTACACCTCTGTCATTTGCACCTGGACACATTTGGACAAAAATCACCTCATTCACTTTCTGATTCATCATTCAGATTTATGTAGAGGGAGAACTTAGACTCAGAATTAGGGGTAAAGTTACACTTCGAGGACAATACAGGTGGATGTGATGCAGAAATGTTTCCTGAACAGAGGAGCTTTTCCAAACTCCTGCCCCGACACGTTGAACGACTAATCTTCACTAATATGCTGATTAACACACAAAAAACACACATACAGCTTGTACAGTACACTCCTCTGCTCTCATCACTCTTCATTTACTCTTCCTATGAAAAGGTCACACACACTCCCTCACTTTTACACGGTAATACTTTCTCTTGAACAACGGGCACATGCAGTAACGGGTTTGTAAATCCGGCAGGAGAGCCGCGTGGTGACAGATTCAATGGTTTTCAGCAGAGTTGAATTGACAAACCAGACCTGCTCCAAATTAATCTTCTCTCTTTAAACGGACACAGCTGTCTAAACACGTGTACGCACACGCATCTGCACGCATACGCGCCGTGCAAATACAACCCCCACATGCTGATACAGAAACATTTGAACACAATGTTCAGGAGCTTCAATAAACAAATCAAACAAAAAGCTACAGTAGGTGTGTTTTTAATCAACAGAAAAGTGGAAAGGATGGAAATTATGAAAGAGGTGAACACGGTGTATGGTTTAAAGGTAAATCTGAATGACTGTAATGGAAGCAGATTTAATAAAGAAATCAAATAAAACATGTTTTAACAATGGAGAGATTACAGAGTTCAATCAAACAAAGACTGCATTAAAACCCCAATTCTAAAAAGCTGGGATGTAAATGAAAACACAATGCTCATTTAAAATGGCCGGAGGCATTTATCTGACAGCAGAACAGTTTTCCATTTTACCCCAGATTTTAAAAGAGTTTTGGCCCAGAGTTGACGGTGGTGTTTGTGGATCATGTTCACACATGGCTTCTTCTTTACATGATACAGATGTAACTTGTATTTGTGGCTTGCACGGTCATTTCTGGAAGTGTTCCTGAGTCTATGCAGTGATTTCCAGTAGAGAATCATGTCTGTTTTTAATGCAGTTCCACCTGAGTGCCTGAAGATCAGCTTTGACTTTCAATCTACCTCCTGATTCTCCAAATCTTTTGATGATACCGTACACTGTAGATGGAGAGATCTTCAGTCTTTACAATTTTACATTGAGGAACATTTTTGTGTGATTATTACACAATTTTGAGGTGGTTTCTCACAGATTGATGAACCTTTGCCCGCTTTTACATCTGAGAGGCTCTGTCTCTCTAAAACGCTCCTTTTATACCCAGTCATGTTACTGACCTGTTGCCACTAAACCTAATTAGTTATCAAATGCTCTTCCAGTTGCTTTTGATTTGTGTCAATTACTTTTCCAGGCTCTTGTTGCCCATGTTCCAACTTTGACATGTGTTGCTGCCATCAAATTCAAAATGAACTAATATTTTCCATGAAATAGTAAATTGACTCTGTTTCAATGTCTGATATACAGTGGGGACAACAAGTATTGGGAAATGTAAAAATGTGCAAGTTCACCCATTTAAAAAGATAAGAGAGGTT
>JAQQAE010015420.1:0-12055 GCA_029823295.1 Pseudamia nigra
TAACCCAACAGATCCACCAAGAGCAAAACAAGAGCATAGAGTGTGTTTGTGTTTAATCACTATTTCACACATCGACGGGGCCAAAAATAAATCTTTAAAAAAAGTCCCATATTTTAATAATTAAAGGTATATCTTTACTGCTTGTATGTGTCTATTAAAGTCTGCTGTCAGTGTTTTAAGTAAGTGTTTTTTGGTACTTGCCTACTTTTTTAAATGAGAAAATGCTATAACTGGCAGAAACAAAGGTAGATTTCTAAATGATCTGGATTTTGACCAAAGGCTGCTGTACACACATTATAATACACCTTTTATGGTAATTTTTTTTCTGAGGGAAAAATAAGGTGGGGAATATTAACAGTTACCAATGGAACCTGGGTAATTTTAGGTTTAAAAAGATTAGTTGCAACTTGTAATGTTTTAAATTTACAACTGCACTTGCTCGGAGAGGGCAGCACTAAAGCACTTTAGCTGGAATATAATTTGTTGAGACTTGTGACGTCACATAGCACACAAATTCAACACCTCTTGTTTTCCCTGGTGTCCATAATGTGGCATGGATTTCTCAAGATTGGTAGGACTGATGGATTCTCACCATATGGTACTTTTAAATCCAGTAAGTTATACAACTCCAACTCTGAAAAAAAAAACCCAACTATAATAATAATAAAAATGTACGCAGTGCAAGTTTCTTCATTATGGGAACAAACTGCTGTGATACATCTGATGGTCACAGCCACTATGCATCAAGCAGAATTACTTATTTTTAACTCTCCAAAGTTGACATTTATTAAATTATATTCTCTCAAAGTGCATACGACATGTTTTGTTTATGATTTTACTTAAAAATCCTTTACAAATTGTAAAGATCTTTTTGGTGTTGTAGACCTATAACTGAGGAGTGGCTGTTTATCTTCACATGAAAAGTATTTAACTGAACAAAACATAAAACATTTTGTGGTCATAATGTCTACAATTAAATACAATTCAAAGTACAAATTCAAAGTGTGTGAGAATCACCTTACCTTTTGAAATTGTTTGGAGAAGTTGTATTTTCATTCATTGTAGCATAGCATTGTTGTCAAGTATCATGGTTACCTGTCTTTGCAATAAATATTGATACTCTACTTATGTTTTTGCAAAAGATGGCACTTATGAAGCTCCTGGAGGGTTTGGAGGTAATTCTCCTTCACCCTCCCTCCCTTTGCATCTTTATCCTTTAATATGTGAAAATAAATCAAATCAAACATTGCTGCATTGCTTATTTATTTGCATTTCTCCACCTGGCTGAACATTTTCAGAAGTGGTAGTTTCTGTTACAGTACATTTGACAAGTTTCAGTATTACAGTATCTAGTTTGTGCTTGTGTGTTTTGTGTGTGTGTGGGTGTGTGTGTGTGTGCCCCCTCCTGCTGCTCTGTCCAGCCTCCAGTTGATTGATGATCTCCACTCCCACAGGGTCAGCAGGGTCATGACCTCCCTTTCTTGACCCCCCTACTGGGAGGGTCACACACATACACGCAACACACATACATAAAAACACACACATCAGCTCATTCGGAAACAGATGGCTATACGGAACTGGCACTCCCTCACCTTTTCATCTCAGACTCTCCATGTTACATGATCAACAGACTCCCTCACACATACTGTAGATACATGTTGACATGAGATACTTGATTGACCTATGAAGTCACGACCAGTGCAGTTATTTACATCCATATCTGAGCTATGGTATGTCTAATAAATGGATCATCTTGCCTTTAATCAGAATGCAAAGCTACCTGTGAAGACTCATACATCAGTGTTGAAATGTGTTTGAGTTTTGATGTGCAGGAAATTACTGGATGCTCCTCTTCTTCGTCTCCTTTCGGCTGCTCCCCTCAAGGGTCGGTTTTTTACATCGGATGCCCTTCCTGACATAACCCTCACAATACATGGATTTCACATGAAGCAATATCACATCCTAGTGGTAATACAAGGTAATGACAACAAGGTAATAGCTGAATCAAAAGTTATGTGTGGACTGCTGGCTTTTTGTCTGCTTCCTTTTTTGTTTCTGTAAATCATTTAGGTCTGTGTCAGGTCCCCAAATGGGATGTAGATTTTTTTATTCATTTGATTGGCAATTGTTTATTTTATTTATTTTGCTTATTTTATGACTATTTTTGCTAAGCGTTTTTCAATATTCTGCTCATTTTTGTTGCTTTAGTGCATGTTTTTCTACATTTTGGTACACTTGCATATACAACATCAAATGAGTGTTAAATGACCATCATGAAATTAAAATTAAGAAAAAAATAACTTCAATGGTAATCACATCTGGAGTTTGGGGCCAAGGACCAAAGTTTCCTTTTTGGGTCTTGTGTCAAAAAAGTTTCTGAATCCCTGATTTAGACCTGGGTGTCATAAAAACCACTATGAAAATCCAATCCATTATTATTACTATGATTAATGCATTCTGAATTTGACATACTGTACAGGTTTACAAGGATAGTATAAGTATACTGTAGATATCCCAATGTTTGAACCAACTGACCAAAAAACTAATTTATTCCTGAGGTAGAAGCTGAGGTCGCCATCAGGAGTCTGGGGACACACATGACCTAAGGGCTGTGATATACAGTACCGAACATACTGCATAAGGTATTGTCAGCATACAGTAGATCTACTTTTTATTTCAAACATTTGGGCCTGCATCCTTAAACATGGTTAGTCTCCTTCCAGAGAGCTCTTAAGTTTGACTAAAAACCTCTTAGCTTCATATTAGAAGTGATTTCGAAGTGGTCTTGGAGTAACTCTGTGCAAGGACTGAAGTAAAACTTTTATCTCATTGAGGAGGTGGAGTCGTTCCTGCTGGCATGTATGACACATGATTTGGAAAGCTGTGATTGGTTGATTACACCGATCAGCAGGACTAATCAGAGACACTGAAGACAACACATCTGCCTCTGCTGAATATAAAATAAACCATCTTTTAAATGAAGCTTCAGTTTCATCCTACACCCTTTTGGTTTTGTTGTTCGCTTATTTCTTCTTTTTTATATGAATATCTTTTTTTAAAGCATTAAACCGAATAAAAAGATAAAATAAAAAATAAAATAAAATAAATAAAATGTACCCATACAGAAACAAAGACCTGTTTGACAGGATGAAAGGAATTAATGACAGCAATGATGTATACAGCTTGATAGAGCTATGTTTTTTAAAGATCCATATTGTGTAAAGACATTTTATTCTTATTTAGTCTGAGCCATTAACATTGGAGGGAAATTTTTAAAAAAAAAAACTGTTGCTGATCATTGTTGTTTGGTGGTTGTTCAAAAGCATGAAAACTATTTTTCTTTCAGCTTTTCAAAATTCACTTTATAAAATCATTTATTTTTACTGTTAGAGTCCGACTTTGTCTTTGCTTTCATTAACTGTAATCATTCCTCTTTTTAGTTTGTCCTCCATCTTCTCTGCTTAAGAAAGTCTTCATCCTCTTAAAGTCCGTCTCACTACTCCTAGCAGGAATTTGATGAGTGACTTTTATCTCTACTAAGACGTACTCATAACTTGAGAGGGAAATTCAGAAAGCACACCCACAAGAATCCTCTTAGAATTTCTTCACTAGGAGCTACTCTGTGCAATAGGAGTCTTTATGAATATGTGCCCTGGTTTATAGTTATCAACATGAACTTAAATAGATGATCATGCTGTGTTGTGTTTCATGTGTTTTTAATGTGTCTTGATGCTCTGTGCTGAAACCCAAATTGTGGATCGTGGAGAGTATTAAAGTTTTCTAAATCTAAGTCTGAGTGCAGGATTTAAAAAAAAAATCTTCCCACTCTTGTATAACATTGCTAAACAGAAGTGGGAAATGACTTGTAACAAAACAATGTGACAATGTAACAAAACAATCTGTCTTTAAGGATGAAGAGTGAGGTGAGTAACATGGTATCCTATTAGAATGGAAATGAAGTAGAATGAAGGGCAGGTCAGCTTATTAATGATTTCCTATCAATAGTGATAAGACATGATCACGTAATTATTTAATCTCATCAGACTGTTCCGTTCACCATTGTCTCCTGGGCTGCCCTCTTCAGCCAGTTGGTTACATGTCTCTCAATCTCCTGACAGAAGGAAAAAGAGATAGTCAAAGATAAATAATTGATTTCATTTTGCAAGAAACAAGCAAAATGTAAGGCATGTAACAGTCAGAGTGACAGTTTTTAATGATAAATTTGTGAAGGCCCTGTTGTTAGCCATTTTGCTCCAACCCAAATCAGGAAAAATTCAGACAGAATGAAAAATCCTATATAAAAATAATGACTTTTTGTCATGTTGATGTTCTTTGCACTTTGTCAGACTTTCCAAAATTTGTTAAATTATGGACCCTGTCTGCTACCTGACAAAAAGGGAAGGGCTGAAGGATGCATTCCCAATTTTAAAAATTTTCAATGTCTCTTTATACAGTGGAACCTTGGGTAACGAAATTAATCCGTTCCGGCATCACGTTCTTTGTGCGAAAAAGCCACTAGACAGGACCAATTTTCCCATAGGAATACATGTAAATCCAATTAATCTGTTCCAAGACCTATGAAAATTTCCATATAAAGTATATATTAAACACCGGTATGTGCACAATTATTCATTATCATTATTTGAAAAGGAATGCATGAAATTAGTTCTAAAAATGATTTAAAATGTCACCTTACCTTCGCTCAGTCCTTCTCAAAGGGGGGGGGGGGCGTGTAACTCTGGGGAATATGCTTTTTTTGCCGTACTGTACTAGAATGTGTAATTGCACATCCACTGCAGTAGTTGGCAGTGGAATTCTCGTTGTCGCTCTATAGGGTAGGGTTTTTTTGCACTAAGCAAACAATATGAAGTGCAGTAATAAACACTTAAGAAGCAACACGGAAAAAGTTCAAACAGGGATGAAAAGAAAGGCAGAGAGAGACAGAGATAACGAGATAAAAGAAAGTCACCCAAACACTAAGACAGAGGAAGTATGACGACGCGTATGTATCGCTTGGCTTCACTGTGACTACGGTGGAAGACAAGGAAAGACCGGTGTGTTTACTGTGTCTAAAAATGTTGGCAGTGGAAAAGCATGAAGCCAAATAAATTAAGGCGCCACTTGGAGACATTACACCCCAATCACGCTGATAAGACGCTGGAGTTTTTTCAGCGAAAATGTGCTGAATATTGCCAACAATCCTCCTGCTTTGTGATGCTACTTCAGTAAACCAGAGAGCAGTTGTAAGTTGAACTATATTTTTCTTTTTTTGTTTTCTTTAGTGTTAATAAGGATACAATGTAATGCAGAGGCCTTCTAATAACAATTTCATAGACATTTGATACAACTTATATTTGGCGGCAGGGCGGAGGGCGGGGGGCGAAATTTTTCTTCTTCCTAGGGCGTAACAGAAAATAATTGAGGAGCGCTGCCTTGGCTTATGACTCAGCAGTCTCTTCTCCTCGGCAGTGATGAATGTCCTCCGTGCAGCATGTGTCAGCAGACTGGGTCTTGGTCTTGGTCTTTGTGTGTTTTCCGGTCCTACGTCCCGCAGGCGTCCTGTAGGTTGTGTTCGCAGATGCTGGCGGAGGCTACTTTTGTTAGCAAGTTGCTAGCTTAGTAGCTTCTGGTATTAGCCAGCTAGCTACTAGTTTTGGTCTCACTTCCGGGAACGGCACACACATTTCCAGGTGCGTGATAGTTCACTTCCAGGTCTATCTCATTCGTGATGCAATTTTTTTTTTCTCACTAGACTGGACAAAATTTTGGCCAATTTCTTCTCCATAACCCGAAAATTTTGTTAGTAGAAGCGTTCATTACCCGAGGTTCCACTGTAGTTCTAACATTGTCTTCCCATGGTGTCTGTGTATGCTGCTGGTCATCGATGTGAGGAGTATGTCATACACATGAGTATGAGATGTGAGACTTATTCCATTAGACCAGCGTAGCTATAACAGTGTTCAGTCACAATATTAAAAACCTGATGTTGTTGAAATGTGTAACTCCACAGATAAATATCATCTGAGTGAGGTTCAACATACTTGTCTGGAATTCTTGAGTGAGGTGCGATCAGTTTCTCTTCTGTTCATCATATCAGCACAGTGAGCAGTGTCTTTAATGAAGATGACATAAGTCTCATCTCCACCCTCAGTCGTGTCCACCACAGAGAGCACCTTCCAAGGGTCAATCCCACCTGTTGAAATGATAAGAATTTTCATGGTCTGCAAAATGATGCTCTTCTCTCCATTTGCAGATTATTTATCTTCACACTCACAATTGCAACAGTTTCAAAGAAAAACAGGGTCATACCCCTTTCCACATTAATGGGGATCGTGTAGAGAGGGTTCCATCATTTAAATTTGTCAGAGTTCACATCTCAGGGAAGCTCTCCTGGTCTATCAACACCAGTGCAGTCACCAAAACGGCCCAGCACAGACTTCACTTCCTAAGGATACTCAGGTAGAACAATCTCCAACAGGAGCTGTGGGTGTCCTCCCACCGCTGTGCCATTGAGAGCCTCTTAACCTACAGCATCACAGTGTGGTATTCTGGTAGCTCAGTGGCAGATAACAGAGTCTTTCAGAGGGTTGTGGATACAGCCCAAAAAACCTTTGGCTGCCCTCTACCATCTCCAGAGAAACTCTGTCTCCCGATGCCTCACCAGAGCCAAATCCATTAACAAAGACCCTTCCCATTCACCTCGTCACCGTTTTGACCTGTTGCCCCCTGGTAGGTGCTTCAGGTCAATTAAGGCCCGAACTACCACACTCACAAACAGTTTCTTCCCCTGGGACATATGGGCAATTTACAATAAATGATGTGCAGTACTGTGCCATATGGAATGTACAGTGTTTCTAATTCTTGCATTTTTAAGTTTAAGTTCATATTGATTTTAATTGATGTTTAATCTTTGGTGTTTAGTGTTATAACAGATGTTGATTTATTTATTTATTTTAGAACTAGCCACATGTGTATAAATTGCAATGACAGTAAAGATTCTCTTCTATTCTATTCTTCAATGCCATTCCTATTTTTACATCTTTCACTGTCTTCCCATTTCAGTGGTCTCAGAGGACACTGCCTTACATCCTTCCTGGACAAAATTTGCATTTTCATGACAGATGACTTTGGCCAGGTGATGTTTTTTTCAAAAACGGGTTGGTATAAAACCATAAGGTACCTCCAATGAATGTCTTTGCTTTTCAATAACACTAGAAAATGGTATCAAGTCTTGTATTCAGTCTATACTTAAAAGATTTTCTGCAAGTTTCTGTGAAATTAAGGTGCAGTGATTACAGTGTGTGTGTGTGTGTGTGGGCGGGGGGGTTGTTTTGGGGTCTTCCATCAAGAAAATGTGACATATTTTCATTTATTTTAATACAAATTCAAAGTATTTCAATGTTTTCCCTAAATTTCTTTCAGGATTTGAACACACCAGTGGAAGTCTTCTGGGTGCTTTGGAAGAATATTGTTTAGTTTTCAGTCAGAGCCAGTCAGAGTGTATCAAAACAAAGTCAAGACAAAAAAATATAATTTTCTTTTTTTTTTTTTTACAAATATTAAAGACTGATATGGGTTAAGGAGTAATATGATTACTCTTTGCAGCAAGTAAAAGTGAAATAAGGCAACCGGTGGAAGGTGGAATCTGTGATAGACAAAAGAGAAATATTTAAAAGATTATGTTCAAGCTGCATTAAAGAGTAACTCTACCCCTGTTCTGGGTTTAACCCAACTCTCTAATAAACAAATTAACTGGGTTACAACATTATACCCCTGTATGTGCCATACGGTGCGGAACAGAATGATATGACAGCTGAAGTTTGACCTGTAGAAACTGAAAGAGGTTTGGTAGAGTGAGACTGGGCAAAAGGCGGCCTGTTCAACTGTAGAGGATATTTTTTAGATACAAATTTTGTGAGAGGTGCTCAAAAAGTACATCTACTTGTCATCATCAACGTGGGAAGGATTCACCTCAAAAATGCAGATTTCTATATGACTGTTGATTTTATGTTTCTTCATGGTCATTTAATTCAATTGACAGCTACAAACACATATTTTAGCTTTCAATATCACGTTAGCAGATAAATTATGAAATTCACTTAAATTTAGTGATGTCCGTATGCAGTCTTGACTGGTCTTAATGCAAAATCCAGAGTCCTCTTGGTCCAAGCCAGACAAGAGACCAAGTAAAATGCACTTGAGACCAAGAACTCCAAATGTTGATTTTGAGACCAAGACAGTCTCACGTACAACACTGACTTTAGATTAATTAGGTGGTGTCCTGCATCAAAGCCTTATACAGTAATGGTAAATCCTGACTTGGCATGTTTTTGTCTGATTTTACACTCACCGTTGACATAGAGCACCCTGTGCGTGTGTGCTTTGTCTTCTCCATAGTAGGTGTTAGTAAAGGCTATGCGCCCAGCCAGGGAATGCTGGGAAATGCCAAACAGTATGGGACAGAGCTTAGTGTAAGCGTGGAGGGTCAGCATCCCAGAGAATGGACAACTAGCATCCTCACAAGTCTGATCTGCAAAAACACACACAAAGGAGATAAGGACATGGAAAGAATAACAGCTGATTCTCTCTTTTTCTGTGTGTGTGTGCGTGTGTGTGCATGGGTGTGTGCATGTTGTACAGAAGCCAAACTCGGTGCAGGTCTGATAGATCCATTGTCTCCCTGTTTTCCTGCCGAAGGCGAGGGTGGTGTTCATCAGATGTTCCACGGTTTTCTCATGGGAAACATCCAAACAGGGCTCTTCACTGATGGACAAGTAGACCTGCCCAGAGCACATGCAAACATATACAGTAAAAAAACAATACAAACCTCCTGGTCTTGGTTCCAGAGATACAACATTTTGCAGGAAACAGAGGGGAGCAGCTGAAAGAAGGAGGAGGAGGAGGAGAAGGAGAAGAAGAAGAAGAAGGAGAAGAAGAAGAAAACTCTATTTTTATATGCACACCAGTATTCCTGCACTGACTGAAGCTCCTTTTTATGGCTACTTTCTTAAACAAAGCTATATTAGCATGAATATACGTACAATAGAAGCATTCATAGGAGTGTGCAATATTATGATCTCACATTTTATATCTTGTCTACCAACGCATTATTTTTCTGTCCTTGTTTTTATGATTGGTGTTTGACAACATTTGGTTAAAAGTGTGCTTTATGCTGCATGGGGATGCATCTATTTATTTAATTTTCTGTTGCATACGAATGGATTTGTAGGCACCACTAGAAGGAGCATTTGCAATTTCATTGTATTTTGTACACTATGGCAATAATGGAATCTTATCTAATGAATTTGACTGGTGTCATACACATAGCTAACGCTGGATGGTTCTGAATCAGGCCTTTTTTTTGAATGGACCACTTTCTATTTAAAAGGGCCTCCTAACCAAGCATGATGACTATAACAATAACTATAACTGAATAGTTTTAAAAATCAGTTTAACTCTTTTGTATGGTGGATTCCACACCACAATCAAAACAATACGAAAAGAGGAGAACAGCACGTCAATCACTTTCATAACAACTTAACGAACAATAGCAACAGTGACAGACCATCAGCATACACCTGAATCATCAAAAGATCAGGTCCAACACTGTTTGTCACTGGACCTCACACTTATTAATGTGAACCCAAGTGATAAGGAAAACAGCTGTTCCAAACCCAAGATAATGAGCTTATTAATGTCAGCAGAGGTGATGACAGAAGAGTGATGTTCAGCAACATGTTTATTTTTTCAGAGCGATTGAAGTCGATCAATGAACCTTTTTCACCTCTTTTTGTCTCAACTCCGTGAGCTTGTGGATTTAGCTAAGAAACACATACTTGTATAAAATTTGCATCTGCACCTAGCTATCCTACAGCAGCTGACCGGGTTTCATTTTGATCTCAGTCACAGCTGAAGCAGCAGTGTGGACACTCATATCTTCACAGTTATCATTATAGTTATTGTGCTTGGTGTGGATGACTCACAAGACGTGGGATATGCAGGTACATTCCAGCTTTAGGTAGAGGTTTTTTTGCTTGTATATACAGGGCATTCAGAATATTTTAAGGTCAGTTGGAGGTAGAGGTAGAGATTAAGATGCACTCTGATAACGATGGATCCTACAAGGAGTCCACAGTACATTAAACAATATAACGGGACATCAACAGTTTTGTCTACAAATATCCAAAACGTGACTTCTTCAAGTTGGTATTGGCAGAAATAAAAGAGGGGGGCTGAATTTAATACTGTTTTTCTAATGAAGAACATTTCTTTACCATGCCCATGTTAATAGTTTATTTAAAATGGTCTTTTTTTTAAAATGGGAAAATCCACAATACAGTACTAGTACACATGGAATCAGGGTCAGTGCTTCCACCAACAGCTCAACAGTGACATCTGGTGGCTGTGAAGAATAAACTTTGTGCAGAGTGTTGTGCTTGTGTTAGTGTGACATCTTACCTGTACCAGTTTAACAAGGCGGCTATAAGCATCCAGGTCCACAGTCGTGTTGATCATAACACCACAGAGCTGCTTAATAGACATCAGAAACCCTTCTTCATTGTACTGCACTGATCCCATAAAGATGTCAGCCAAATTTTGCATCAGCTCAATCTGTGGCAAAACCAATGGTGAAAAACTATGAGAACAATCTATTACAGGCAAAAATCTTAAGTACAATTCTAGGGGGCCAGGGTGATGGGGGAAAGACAATATTAAAATGTTTTATTAACTTATTGTTATAAATACTGTATTTTCTTTACATGGTATGAATAAAACTGATGGTTTTCATTCATTTCATCGTTTTGGCAAAAAAGACAATAAGAGAATTATCCCCCATTATCTTCCTGAAGCATCATGTGATGTTGGTGTACATATGGTGACATATTGATGCTTTATGGAGGTCTGGGAACAGGTTGGCTACACCTCCTACTGTCCAGTAGCTTCTTGAGGACAGCATCCCAGGTGTAGACTAACGCATAAGCCTCTTCATGTCAGATGAATGTCCTTTCAG
The DNA here is from genome assembly GCA_029823295.1 of Pseudamia nigra. Taxonomy (NCBI): domain Eukaryota; kingdom Metazoa; phylum Chordata; class Actinopteri; order Kurtiformes; family Apogonidae; genus Pseudamia; species Pseudamia nigra. The sequence goes on from JAQQAE010015420.1 coordinate 11,012, forward strand.
TCATCTTCTGGATTTCAGTGGCCTCCTTATTCCAACAGTGGTATGTGTTGCTCTCTGATCCAATTATTCTGGCCTTCTCCCAGCCCATGACATGATTTACCCTTTTGCAGTGGTTTGACATGGCTGGTTCTCCTATTTATTTCACACAAAGTATTTGTAGCCTCTCAAATTGCAGAGATTAGCTGATTAAAACATCACACCAACCTCACATGACACTTCTGAGAAAGACTGCAGATTATAGTCAAACCACATCAAGGTAAAATACAATCACATTAACTTGTCTATCTAAAATAAAATGACTGATATGCCAAAGTGAAGGCAATATGAACCTGTGTGGACTACCTGATGGGCATGTTTACAGTCAGAGACGAAACTTGATGCTGCAATACATAGCAGACGTTGGTGAGAATGGCTCTTTTGTAGGTTTTCACCCAGTCTGGACAGTGTCAGACCTGCCTCCAGCACTGGCACAGCTCAAAGGGAGTTTGGCGATAGAGGTGTGGTAATGAAAGACCGATATGTGTCTAATATGTCTAATATATCCCACATACTGACAAGTGCAGTTGGCACATTTTAACTGCTGGCATCACCCATTGTCACTATGTCATAGCTGATCATTGTAAACCACAAATTACATATAAAACAATTACGTTGTATTTCATGAACTTTCATTATGTATGCAAATCATATGTATGCAAATCATTTAAGGTATAGTTTCAGTAATCAGAATCAGAATTCTTTATTGTCATTGTACAATGAAAGCACAACGAAATTTAAAAATGGCAACCCTCGTAAACAGTGCAAAACAACCAATAGAATAGAAAAAATACAATAGAAAACAATTTAAAATATAAATACAGTAAATAGAAATAGAACTAGAAATACAGTGGTGCCCCTAATAACAAAAAATTCGGATACCAAAGAAAAAATCTGCAAAAAATTTGCATCGGACAACAAATTTTGACCGGGACAACAAAAGTCACTTGCAGGTCTCGGCCGAGAAGGACCCAAAAGTGGAGTTGGAGCGTGAGCTGGCTAGCCGCT
>JAQQAE010015421.1:0-12054 GCA_029823295.1 Pseudamia nigra
TTAAAATGAACTCTAAAACGCACAGGCAGCCAGTGCAGCGAGGCCAGGATTGGTGTGATGTGCTCCCTTCTCTTTGTTCCTGTTAAGAGACGCGCAGCAGCATTTTGGACAAGCTGTAGACGAGCAAGTGAGGACTGACTGACACAAACATAAAGAGCATTACAGTAGCTCCACCTCTTCCACTATGTCACTATGTTTGACATGTAACCATCTACAAAAGATGTTTCCATCTCCCAGAAGAATTTGAGGACATTTTTTGCAATTTCTAGAAATTTTGTAATGAAAAAAGGCCAAAATCTGAATGAATACATGGGACTGACACTTGATCCGTTTCCCATTTCAGTTTTTCTTGTGCATTACAACCTCAAGTAGAACCATTGAAATAAAATAAAAGCTTGACAAAGGTGAAAAAGTTTGATCCCATATAAAGAATTACAGAAACAATTCAGACACAGACTTGGAAGAACGGTAGAAAAGTTTAAAACAACATAATATGATCCAGACAAAAGCTCAAACTAACTCCTCAGCTCCTCAATCAGCAGCTGAGGTCACATGTTGCTGAATGAAGCAGTGATGGGAACTGGCTGAGAATGGGAATGTGCCTGGACTAACATTTTCTTTTGCTGATTTTCTGAAAAAAGGTTAAACTTGAACAGATTCTGCTGGGGAGAAAAATGAATATAAAACACCAGCTGATGTGTCGGAGGAGGATGCTGAAGTCAACATCAACAGGTCTGCGGGCTGTCCACAGAGTCCAAATAAGTGTGTGATGTGTAGTTTGAATGCTGTCTAATTAGATGAGCTGCTGATTCCCTCCTAACCCACCTCCTCCATCAGTGACTCAGGGTTCGTCTGCCTCTGAGCGAAAGTCAGAAGGAAATGCAGCGTCGTAAGGAGACACAAAGCATTGGCCACATGTGTACTTTTTCTCTGTTACCATGTCCAAATTAACACTCACAGGATGTTCTTTTTATTTTTTACTCACTGGGCTTATCTGGCATACACTTGTGGGTTTTTTGTTGCTGGTTGCAAAGGCCTGACCAGGTGCCATCTATCAAAACAATCTGCTCTCAGAGGGAAACCTGCTATTAACTGATAAGAGTCTGCCCTCGGCAGGGTGTAATGGGTCCCACTTGAGTTCCTTTTTGGAGTATTGTCCAAGCCGGCCACCTCCAAGACAAACCCGACCAAGTGTGCACTCTCTGTTTCTCTCCTTCCTGTCTCCAAGTACAGCAGCTGCTTCAGTGCAACATGAGCTCTTCAAAAACCACACAGAGCTGTTTGAATGAAGACGAGAGACTCCTTTCTCTGAGATTAACATGCAATATTACAAGAAAGCCTTTCAAAAGACTTTGATATGATTTCATTGTGTCAGTATTGTATTTAAATAGGTTTAACATGTTCGTGCAAGGAAGCATGCCTCCTACTTTAATCCAGCGGACTCAGTTTTAGAGCTTAATGGACCAGACTGAGCTGGACTTTACTGGAAACTCATGTGACCTGATTAGAAGTCTAATATTTTCAATTTTTAGGACTGAAAAACACTTCTCATCTGGAGCAGTGCAGCAATAAATCCCAAAGATGTTTCCCATCTCTCATTAATTATAGTTGCATTAAAACTATGATATAATTTGGAAAGACATGTTATTTTTGGATGTTAACACTAGTTTAACACGGTGCCGTTTAAAACTGAGCTCATGGACATTTAACATGATCTGTCAAGTCATTTAACAAACCACCATGCGGCTCAGATGATCTGCTTCTTTCATATTTAAATGAACATGTCTACATGTGGAGAATGTGCTCATGGGTCATTTGAGCCATTTATAAACCATAGTTTGTACGATCACTCAGCAACATCACAAACCACCTCAACCAACTCCTAACGTTTCTGATACCTGAGAATGTTACCAAATTCATGTTTTTGGCATTTGGTCATCATAAGCCTCATTTTTGGAGCCTGAAATGTTGGACAAGAGAATGAAGTTGGAGAAGTGAAACCACAGACCACATACAGCTGTGTGATAAATATTAATACACTGTATTTGATAAATGACATGGCGGTGCAGTGGGTAGCACTCATGTGGTTCAATCGGCGGCCGGCGGAACCTTTCTGTTTGCATGTTCTCCCCGTGTCTGCATGGGTTTTCTCCGACCTTCCTCCCACAATTAAAAACATGCACTAGGGGGTTAACTTAACTGATCACTCTAAACTGTACATAGGTATGAATGTGAGTGTGAATGGTTGTCTGTCTCTATGTGTCAGCCCTGTGATGATCTGGCAACTCATCCAGGATGGATCCCACCTTTGCCCAAAGTCAGCTGGGATAGGCTCCAGCGCCATTCTGTTTAATATTACAACCTTGACTGTCATCTATTGTTAATATTTCATTTCATCCTTGACTGACAGTTTGGACATTTTAGTGTCATCTGTATCATTTAGAGTAATGTCTCATGTGAGAGGGAGTGGACAAACAGGACCTCCTGTCCCCAACCCGCCATGATGAATATCATCCAAATATCATGCTTTGCTTCTTTATATTGATTTGAAGACAGTAGTGGAGCTAAGAATCAAAATTCACTCAGATGAAGCAGCAATTAGTTGGGTCGGATGTCATTTTCACATTGGGACTGCTTGGGATCTGTTTATTTGTCGGTAGATGATTTTCTCATCTGGGAGATGTGGTAGTGAAAACCATCCAGGAAACCCTTACTGGTAAACATATATCGATGTTCATCTTACATTAGACCTGACGTACACTGACTCCTAAAGAGGGAACCCCGTTCTCCCTGTTGACACTATTCTGTTCGTTGAAGTCATCTATGGGAAGGCTGCCAAAATGACCCATCTGAGATTGACGGGGGTTAAGCTCCCATAATCAATATGACACTGCTAAGTGCCCTTTGATTGAGCTACACGCAGTGTAAAAGGAAATTTCTATGTGCCTGGGTGCTCTTGCCACCAAGAAATGCAGCATTTGTCCAAAGCTAAACGGTCTTCTGAATGTCATTGTCATGGGTACATTAACTTTTATATGAGTCTGAGAGACAGACTCGCAGTGAGGATGAACGGCCACTTTCATTAGCGTGGCTGCTCGGTGCCATTAAGGGTGCTGTCAGACGGACAGGGACAGAAATGGTTTGCATTGGGGAAAGCTGTGGATTCCATTTCCTCTCTTAAAATGGACCACATGGAGGTGGAAGGGTGGAGGCAGTGGCTAAATTTGCCGGTGTGAAACCCCGTGTCACTAGGCAACTGGATCTGATGGCTCCTTTGTTTGGGGTGAAAGGTTGGAAGCACTCGTACTAATCTCCTTGCTTCACAATTAAGGAACACAGGAGAGCTGCTTGAGCCCCTTCTTGCTCTCAAACAACAACAACAAAAAGAAAAGGATTGAAAGACTCCTCTATTGTCCTTTCTTCTGAGTCCCAACCCCTCCCTACCCCGTCTCCACGCTAATCGAAAGGTATTTGCACTGTAAATTAAAAGGGCCCTCGCGCAATGCTGTTTTAACACAGACGCACTCTTCTAAGATGTCCACAAACAGCTCCAATCTAATTACAGAGGGAGATTTACTTCAAATAGCACTGTGGACAAAAGAACTGTGGCTATTGTTGACGAGGGGCCAGTGTTTCTCATCTCTCCTGCTCTCTTGGGCGAATCCTTTTATATTCAAAGTCCTCATCTTGCCAAGGTTAAAATGCAATGGGGATATCTGTTAGTAGGAACCTCCTGACAAAAGGCAGTTCTTCTTTATCCCCTGGATGGCAAAACCCTCCGTTGATTTGCACTGTTCCATCTCTTTCCTTATCTACCATTTTAAACCAGGCTGATTTTGAATAAAGCCGCAGAACTGACATGCAAATGCCACAGGGGAGAATAGCAGCATCCAGGGGAGTTAAGATTGTGCAACAACAGGACGTGCTCGCCGGGGATGTATTGTGACGTTGGCCTGAGACACATCCTCAGGGTCGAAAGAGGGAGGAAAGGGATGGTGGATATTGGCTGGCCAGATTTGCAGTGTGTCCTGCTGACTTCCATTTTATGGCCCATGAATTGCACAGCCCTCTGGGAGTCTATAATCCGCTGCCCCCCGCCCACCCTCACACTGCCCATACCACATCATTTTATTGGTCTCTGTGGATGTGCGGTTGCTGTCCCTGGTTTACAATGATCCGTCCATGTGGGGATTCTCCCGCAGCCAAACCACCACATCACTACGGACATCCCAATTTGCTCATGAATCCCACCCACCCATTTCCCCTTATAAGAATACTAGGTCCCCTTTTGACATGTTGTCCCATGGTTTCCTGTGGTGATGCCTTCAATGCAACTGTGCCCACCATGACACTAAGCCTCAGCACTGAGGCTCGCGGTGCTGGGGCCCAGTTGGGTATTTCTCAATGAATGAAGCTGGGTGCTGGGGAATGTAGCTGTGCCAACTCTCATTCACACTTTTTATCTCATTTACACACAAACCACACACACATACCCTATTCACATAGGCCACCGAGCATAACACTTATGGCCGTGGCGGATGATTACTGCCGGGTGTTGGTTACACTGCAGCCCCTGCACAGTATCCATCAGCCAAACTGAGGATCGTCCTCCACCTCGAAAAACTCATTTAGATCTTATCTCGGGAAAAATTTGTTTGCTGAGAGAGAAGAAGAGGAGTGGGAGATGGTTAGTAGCAGAAGAAGAGACTGTAGACCAGCTAGTGCTGCTTGATTTAATTTAGCCACCGATAGTGTCTCTGACCACTTCTACTCCTCTTATTTTGGAATGTGAGTGAGAGTGAGTGCTGGGGAGGGGGAGATGGAGGGAGGCAGAGGGAAAGAGATATTTGTTTCTGGAAACGGACAAAAGGGAAAGTAGTAGCTGCTCAGTAAAAAATATTCAGTATTGAATAAGTGTTTGTGTCTGACCTCGTTATTCAACTAAAACTATCTATGATAATATCTACATTTCTTTCATTGACCAATCAAGATCTAAATATTTCATTTACTGTATCTGAAGCAAGGATTTTCAACTGATTTTGATCCAGGGACCACAATTTTGACTAAGAACCACTGCTGTTCAGTGTGAGTACAGGTGTTGAGATTACTGCAATCTGAAGGGATGCTTTTTCATCTGTTTGCAAATTCTTCATCTTTCATGGTTTTACACATTTATAGCTGCTGGTAAAATACGTTTCTCTGTGATTGTATGATGTTTTTTGCCACCTGATATGATGTTTTTAGCATATTTTCACTCACTTTTGCGCCATTTCTTATGAGCGTCTGCTACATTTTGAAATTACACAGGATATCTTGCACATACTCAATAGGTTTAGCATTCAAGAAACTGATGTGTCTGAATATGCAGCATGACAGCTTCATGGGTTCATTTGAAATTAGTGTAGCGCATATGAAACAAAACACTGAGGTACATCTTCACCTCCTTCATAGTAAATATAAATCCATGTTTAATGCAGCCTTCACTGTATTTTCGTCTTGGTCTTCTCCTCTTGTTTCCCTGTTTCCTGTGATGTCGAGGCTTTGTCCAAACAGCATGCGGCAGCATCTTGTTCAACTTCCACCTCTGCTGCTGGCTTTTTCCTTACCACGAACTGATCCACGATGCCGGTGGCTAAAGATTGAAACTACAAAGCCGGGGACCAATTCCAATGCCTTCACGAACCACTTAGGGGGCACGGGCCACTCGTTGAAAATGACTGCTTTAAAGTCAAACATCTAGACGCACCTTGTGATTCAAAATAAATTCTTGAGATGCACACAGTAAACTGAGATGTTAGGTAAGCACAGAAACAGATGAACGTGACAATATCCAGACTGTGCACAGACATGGATTGATTTGGTCATCTCATAAAGGATCAGAACAAGTGAAAAAGTCACAGCATGAAACAGTAAGACTGGATTCACAAGAGTGGTACAATGAAAAGTAATTTAAAAAAAAAATGTGTCTTGATTACACTAGTTCTGCTCAGAATGTCTGGAAAGCAGAGTTGGTTTGACAAACCCTGGAGAAATCAGCTTAGCTTTGGTTCTAAAGTCTATGGTAGGACAAGTGCTTTTAGTAACTGTCTGGAAAACCATGTAGATGGACATTTGCATTATCATTGTTACCATCCCTAGAATTTAAAGGTATACATGTAGCATAGGTCTAGATTAAAATTCTGGCACAAGCAGCAAGTCTTACTAGCATCCATATAGGGTGTGATGTCCTACATGTCTTCCTGCGACCCATAATGCCTTGTATGAGTTCATAATTAGACAAACAGACAGACAGGCAGACAAATAATCTGCCTATGAGCATGGACAGCTGGCTCAGTCCTGAGTGTGGGAAGCTTCAGCAGTGAACGCTAGCCTGCTGCTAATCAGCATTTTGACTCACCAGATGACACAGACAGGAAGCTTGTTTGTGACATTCAGTGATCAGCATGTCACAATGCTAATGCACATCTGCCTTCAAATGACAAGCTGAGCTGAGAAAAGAAACACCTTCTGTATGCTGGGAATTCAGTGTTGCAGCTTCGTGCACGTCCACGGGGCTGGAGGTTTGTGCATTTCTGTGTGTGTCTGCATATGTGAAGCACTGGCTGTCTGGGCTGGCGGAATATTTGCTTTGCTTATCGCTGCCCTAATGCTCACTGACAACTTAATAACATCACAATTAACTAAATGCTAAACAGATGCCAGTGCTGGACTAATGTGATTGAGACAATCGGCACTTTTGACGTGACCCCTGTGTAGCGCTGCCACTGGCCTAATTTCCTTGAGTGACGTGAGTGGACTGTGTGTGTGTTTGTGTGCTTTTGTGTGTGTATTTGAGGTAACTGATTGCGAGGCCACCAGTGTGAACAATTTATGGGGAAGAAAAAGAAGTGGAGGAAAAGGGGTAAGGAGTAATGTGACCAAAGAGGTTCTTTTATTCTGACAATCATAACCTTGTTCAACCCCCCCTCCCCCTTCTCCCTCTCTGTTTCTCCTCCCTCGTTGCCTCCCTCCCTCTCTCCAGCCAAACTATTTCTGGCTTGAGAAAAGAAAGTGTTTACTCTGAGGCCGAGGCCTGCTGGAATCATGCTGTGTTCCCACTGGCTAAACCCACTATTGCCACTCCATGGTTTGCATATTTTCTCTGTATTACAAGACTTTAAAAAAAGGACAGAGATAAAGGGAGAGAGAAAAAGAAAAGAGTAAAAGAGTAGCATCCTGCTCCTATTATATCAGGATTTTCGGCTGCACTGCTTGTGCGGATGTACATTGAGATGATTCATGTATACACCAGAAAACAGATAAGTTGGACAACAAATTCTTCGAAAGCTTGTGGACTGCAAATTCATTTCTGTACTGCTCACATGGGAAATAATGCTACTCTCAGCTCTTGTTGAATAACAAGCAACTGCTCATAATGTGTCTCTTGTTTGGAGCGTTAATGTGCAGATTTTGATGCAAATAACTAAGTGTGCACTCTTGGATAGACGAGCAGTCTGCAGAGCCTTGAAAATTCATGCATCTCCAACTGTGAACTCTACAAATTTTTAAATCTAATTTATTGCTTACTTCTTCTTTCTCTGTGCACATTTACTGACCTTTTGCTGTTCTGCACCAAGCTAAAGTTTAATCAACTGGAATGCGAGTGTGATGGGCTTTACCAATAAAATACAAGAGCCATAAATTATGGAGGGGACCAAAACAATCTAATGAAAAAGAGATGAAGACAGCTGGCAGAACTATAGAGATAAAGACAGAATGAGAAAAAATCAGTGGCTCAGAGCTGTTCAGGGAGAGGCTTTACTGGAAATACAAACTGAAAATGACACGTTGGAGGTGGCTGGCTTTAAATGAACACCACAGTTTCACAATAACACATTATGAAATGGAACAAAATACAACTTTGAAAACAACTCGTATAACAAAGAGAAAATCTGCACCGAGTGGCTGCTGCTCGTCTTTTACGCTGCTCATTTCTATCTGGTTCTGCCAAAAATACAAAGTTCTAAAGACTGTCTGATGAAATGAGTCATTTGTCCTTCACAGACCAAGTGTTCCTTTAAGATTTACAGAACGCATTCATGGATGTCCGTTTTAGACAATGAGAACCTCTTAAAATTTTACTACTTTTTCTACCGCTGATATTATGATTTGAACACTTCACTATCCTCGGATGAAAAAATCCATACTTCATCAATAGGTTTATTTGAACATTACATACATTTAGAATAAAGAGTGAGGGCCGTTCACAATGCTATACAGGACACTGGGAGTAGAAACATTAAATCCACGATCCTGGCAACACCTGCACTGATATAAAAGCCTGCAGACTAAGCCATCACATACATACATTTGACCACACACTTCGTCTGTTGTATGTTGTTCATCTCCATGAACAACCTCAATCAAACTCCCAAACAGGTTTTCTGAAAAGTCAATTAAAATACCTCTCCTTGAATCATCACATTATTGTGGTGGAGGGGTTTGTGTACCTGAGTGATCCTAGGAGCTATGTTGTCCGGTGCAATTTGGCTCTGGCAGGGTTTGCCAAGGCAAATTGTAAGGGTTTGCTGCTGTGTGGTTTGGGTGACAACCGAAGGTAGGGACTTGGGTGGTCCAGTCTCCCGGTTGCCAAAAATAGCTCCAACTGGGGGAAGGCCCTGGACAGGCTGGAGGGAATCTGTCTCTTGGCTGGCCTGGGAACGCCTGGGGGTTCCCCCCATAGGAGCTGGAGGAGGTGGCTGGGGAGAGGGAAGTCTGGGCATGTCTGCTCAGGCTGCTGCCCCCGCGACCCTGACCAGGATATGTGGAAAATGATGGATGGATAAATTAAAATTTCTGAAATATTTGTCTGGAGACTAAAACTAATATTCAAAATATTCAAAGACCCTGTAGGAAAAATATTTTGAATTAATTCATGATATCTAAAATAACTATGCATTACACAACCAGCATTTGATAGTAGTTTCTGCAGGAATACTGTACAAATGTACAGAAATCCTGAAAAGATCACGTTGTTCCTCCAGATAATTAATAACCTCAAATGATGACATGCATGAGTGATAGTTGTACTCTATAAATACATAGATGCCAGGCAGTCTGCATAATAGGGTCAGCATGAGTGCAATCTGTACGTCGGGGTTTCTTCCCCTTCTATCAAAAGGAGCATTCATCTTTGCAGCTGTCACAAAACCCAGCAGTCTTTCAAAAAAAAAAAAACAACTAAATATGCAGTTTCACTGAGTATTAGTATGCACATCACATTATCCTCAGTCACCTGACAGCCACAGGATGAAATGGAAGCCTCCACAAGGGAACGTTACCTAATAAACATGCGGCCTTACTGAACATGCCATAATTGTCGGTGGCAGCAGTTTAAAGTGCAAAGCCAGGATTTTTGGTAATGAGTTAAAGCTGAGGACACAAATGAGACAGAGAGACGGGTAAATGGGCTACAACTCCAAATGACAGCACTGCTTTTTCTTTAAGGATGAGAGCTCCATGAAAAGCTAGACAGACTGTGTGCTTTGCTTACAAAAGCCCCAAGGCGAGTCCCAATTTAGGCAGAGACACAGACTCTGATGCGATGCCATCCAATTTGGGAAAATAAGTAACAAAAATTAGCCATCAGGAGATGTAATGCAACTCACAAGTGATTTGGGCTCCACAACATAGGAATTCCTGGACTTGTTTGTGTGTGTTGCATAATGCTGCCAAAGAATGGGAATGTTTGCAGAGTGTGTGTGTGCGCTTGTGTATTTGCATGAGTTCAGTGGGTAAAAACAGCCACATGATGTTTTCCTGAGAGTTCCCCTGGCAGCCTGACCCCCTCGCCCCCCTTCACCAAATGCTAAAGAGCTTGTGTGTCAGAAATGATGACAACTTTCAGAATGCCTCGACAGCCCCCAATCTCTCTCATGGGTTTGTCGATATGTGGCACATATCAGGTCAGCAGTAGACGAGGTGCGTCGTGTTCAAGGCAAGCTGTTCTGTTTAATGTGAGAGAAGACGAACGGACAAAGTGAGAAGGAGACAGTGGGTGAGTCAGACTGCAGCTGACACAGGAGATACCACAATAGTTCCCATTCAGAGCAACAAGAAACAGCCACAGTTTCAGAGGCCAAATATTGTCATCAGAGAACATTAGCCAAGGGCTGAAGTGCTGCCAAGAGGCAGGCACAGATCAAATCTGGCTTTGATGGCCAACAGTAACCCCCTGCTCCCACCACACACACCATCTCTGATGTTTTGCGTCTCGGGTACTGTACACAGACATTTCTGTATAAATAAATCCGTGTTTGTTAAGCTTTGGAGCTCAGACTGATTTAACACAGTGCTCTCCAGTGAAGCTGCCTTTGTATACGATTCCGTTTCTTCATCCAGTTTCATGAGAGATGAACAGATGAAGTGTCCTGACAGTCTCTGAAGATTTAGCTTTTGTATTTAGCCAAAAAATGTTATCAGCTTCATGAGGCAGAATCCCAATCCATGATCTGTGACAATTTATCTCAGTTTTTATAAAACAGGCATTTTCAGTTTTTTTCTGGAGGCTATATTTGATATTTCTGGATCCATTTCATTGCAATATTTGATTCATTATTGTTCGATCACTCAGGCCTAAATGAAAGATTTATGGTGCATCTGATGTCACAGATATTTTTAAATGTGATCAACATACCTGTGATTAGATTTGTGGTTGTAATTCACATTTACCTGTGGTATATATTTAGTGATAAGTGTTGTTGCTCTGATGGTTAAATAGTGTTTTCAGAACTTTTAAAGTCCAACATTAACAAATGTGTTTGATAAGATACCAGGAATTAACAAAATGTAATTAATTCCTGTATAACTAGCCACAGCCACATTCACTGTCACATCCCTAGAGTTACAGCCTGGGGGGGGGGGCAATCCACAATTCAAAATTATTAATCAATCAAAAACCTACACATAAAAACAACTCATTTGAGAGTCAAACTCTGAGAATCTCAAATGTTAACTGGAAAACTAAGATCAACGGTTTCATTTGTTATTGTTTACAGCCCCCTCCTCAGAATGTTTAACTGAATTCTCAGCCTTCTTATCAGACTTAGTGCTCAACACAGATAAAGTTCTTATAGTGGGTGACTTTAATATTCACGTTGATGTTATAAATGATAGCTGTAGTAACACTTTTACTCTATTTTAAAATTCAACTGGCTTCGTTCAACATGTAAACAAACCCACCCATTATCTATGCCACACTCTAGATCTCATAGTGACATACGGTGTAGACATTGAACACCTTGTCATATCTCCACACAACCCTCTCCTCTCAGATCACTATTTGTTAAGTTTTGAATTTATTTTAATAGATTATACAGGTGAGACCAAAGAAGTTTATCACACCATATATTTATCTGTAAATTCTATCTACAAATTTAAAGAATTGATTTTTTTATTATCTTTATCTGTGTCTATCAATACAATAAGGGATTCTAGTCTCACAATTAAATTAGATGTAGTTGTTAACTGTGCAGCCTCACTACGTTCAACACTTGATACTGTTGCTGCTCTGAAGAAAAAGTTAGTGACACAGAGGATGAAGCACCTTAGTTCACACCTCAACTTCAGAACTTAAAACAAGAACTACCAAGATTAGAGACACTGGTGTTCCTCTAAACTAGTAGAATCTTTCAATGTGTGGAAAGATAGTTTTACAAATTATAGAAAAACCCTCCATTTGGCCAAAAATACATACAGTACTACTCTTCCTTAATATAAATGAAAAAAAAAAAAAAAATCACTAGATTTCTCTTTAACACTGTTGCCAAGAGGAACAAAAAGCCGTAGTTCCATTCAAACCAATATCCCTTCAACTCTGTTCCCTAATGACTTCATAAAGTTTTTTTTACAAATAAAACAACAACTATTAGAGAACAAATCTCTAATCCTAAAACCTCTAATCTAAACCTAATCTAATCTAATCTAAACCTTGATTGACAGTACTATACTGAATCTGATAAACCAGTCTCTGTCATTAGGCTATGTGCCACAGGCCTTTAAAACTGCTATGATTAA
>JAQQAE010015422.1:0-12054 GCA_029823295.1 Pseudamia nigra
GAGCTGGTTTGATGGAAATAAGTTAACTCTAAATCTAAATAAAACTAAATACATTGTTTTTGGAAACAGATCTACATACACAGACAAGAAATTAATGATAAATGAAGTCGTAATTGAAAGAGTATCCGAAATAAAATTTCTTGGAGTAATAATTGATGAAAAGTTAAGCTGGAAGAAACATATAAACTATATCAAAAATAAAAATAGCTAAATCAATCGCAATTCTTTATGGAATCAAATATATCATAAATCAGTCATTGTTGTTTACCTTATTTTGTTCTTTTATACTGCCGTTACTGTGTGGAGGTATGGGACAACACATATAAGACAACAACAAACCCTATTTTTCTTCTTCAAAAAAGAGCCATATGAATAATTACTACATCCTCTTAGAGGGAACCAACAAGCCCACTCTTTACTAAATTGAAAATATTGAAATTTCCGGACCTGGTTAAATTTAAGTCTGTACTGATCATGTATACAGTAGAGTAAGAAATTATCAGTTGCCAAAGAGTATCCAAAGGTTTTTCCATCAGAGGGAGAGTATGTACAGTCTAAGAGGAACATGTATGTTTATGAAACCAACAATAAGAACAAATGCCAAACTTCACTGTATTTCTACAGTGGGGATTCGTTTATGGAACAGCTGTAGTGAAGAATTGAAATCATGTCAAACAATAGGTAGGTTTAAACAAATTTTCAAAAATAGTGTTATTACACTATATGGAGTGATTTGAGAGGTCTATTGAAGGGAGTGTGTGCTTTGTATTATAGTGAGATGTGTTGTGTTGAATATTTAAATGAAATGTTGTTAATGTCGAAAACTGTTATGAGAAGCTGTGAAAGCTTGAACTTTGAGTTACTGATTTTGAAATTTGGTAAAAGGGTTGGGACTGGATAGGTTTCTCACTTCTTCCTAAGGCCTTTTCGAACTTTAAAGAGACTGATTTTTGTTCATGACTTGTATTTTCCTTTGTTTTAAATTTTGGTTCAAATAAAAAAAAAATGTCTAGAAGATTTTGTTAATTTAGATTTGTTTATTTTATTCAGTTTCATCAGTACTGGTATTTTGTTCAGTCTTTGCATATAGTTTTGATCTTTTTTGTTAATATATTCTATTATATTCTGTTTATTTATCCCCAGTTACTTGATTATTGTGTTGAATTTTACATAATTACAGTATCTTGATTAATTTTGCTAATTTTATTGCTTATTTTTTGCTCATTTTATTTATTTTATTGTTGTATTAATTATTTTTGTTCACTCTTTCATGACTTGGTTCGATTTTATTCATTTTCTTGACTAATTTGCTTGTTTTTCATTATTTTTCTGGTTATTTGGTTAATTGTTGTGCATTTTCTTGGTCACCTTGTTTATTTTCTTCAGCTTCTTGACTTTTTTTCCACCCAATATGTTAATTAATAATTTTTTTTTAATTTTCTTGAATATTCTCTTTGTTTTTACTCATTTAAAAAAATAATTTATTTTATTTTTATTCATCTTTATAATTATTTTGTCCCCCCAATGTCCAGACAAAATCTACACCCATGTTTGTGATATAACAAACTATTCCAAATGAAATATTTTAAATGTAATAAACAAACCTGCTTATAGAGATGTGACCTGAATGCATTAACTAGTGCATATAAACCGGATTTTGTTACCTATGTCATTTTTAAGAAAGGAAAAAGCTTGACCTCACATGCTTGTGAGTTCACTGGATTCACTCTGTGTCTGCTCTAACTCACCATTAATAGGTGTTAGCTTCCAGTTGCGTCGCACCGTGGCATCACTTCGAAGTGAGAAATTGAGTCGTCCTCCATGCTGTGGCCCATCACTGTCTCGTGATGCCAGTACCAGTGCTTGGTCCTCCCAGCGAGGTGTACACAGGTACTTCCAGGAGTAGTCTCCAACCAGCACCGGACTGTTGTCATTCACATCCAGGATGTGCACTGTCACCAGGGTGGACGCAGATAAGGAAGAGTTTCCTAAGTTGAACACAAACGGAGATGTCAACAGTGACTAGTATGATAGCACAGTTTTAATACAGTCTTCTCGAACTTTTTGCAGATTTAGTTGTACACTTAGCAAAATCCACTATTAAAAGATGAGTGAAATTCTACAGTTTATTGATTAACCCTTTCATGCATGATGTCCACTACACCGCCCTGCAAACTCAAAGTGACAGTAACGAGGCAGGAAAAAAGGAAAGCAAAATGCAATAAATTAGTGAGTATTTTGACTGAAAATGTACAAAATAATCATGAAGCAAAACGAACATAGGAAGCAAAAGATAGAAAATAGTAAGGAAAATTAATAAAAGTGAACAAAATTAAGAAAAAATGAACAAAACAGTAAAAAACAAGGAAAAAGTGAATATAATCAGAAGAACAATGGACAAAATAAGAAAAATGAACAAATCAATCAAGAAAATGAAATAAATTAGATGCAAACAGAAGAAAGAATAACCAAAATAACAACATATGTCAACAAAATAAGGAAGACAATCAAGAAGTTGTGAAAAAAGGAACAAAACACAAATAAAAATGAACAAAATAATGAAGCAAATGAAACAAAATTAGATGCAAAAAGAAGAAAAATGAACAACAAAAAAAAAAAACAAAGTCAAGAAAATGCTTTAAAAAATGAACAAAAACAACAAAAATCAAAGCTTTCATTTTTCTCTGTTTCACTCTTTGAGTTACTGCACATTGCTTTTGTATGGCAGTGTAGTTATTCACATAATTTACACTATTTGGCCTTGTATACACCACTAAAATGCAAAAATACAATACACATTGTATGGTTGATTCATAATTTTGTTTTTATACATTATCAAATAGTCATTAAAGCATAATTCTGATTGTATATGACTAAACTGACATGTCCTGATGGATATAATTTAACAGTTTAACCAAGTACCACAAGGCTGAAAATGGCATATCCTAAGTTTTTTGTAATATTTGTTAAATTCATGCATGAAAGGGTTAACAGATTTAATTGTAAGTCTGGTCATTCATATCGGTGAATATATATATAATATATCTTACGTCCGTCCACTGCGATGACCTCCATTGTGTAGGTGCTGTTCTCTTCCCTGTCCAAGGCCTGCACAGTCTTTAGTTCACCTGAATATTTTCCTATTGAAAAGTACTTCTTGGTGTCTCCTTGAAGAGAATATCTAAACAAAAATTGGAAGAAAAACATACATGTTGCTGTCAAGTCAAAAATGTGACATGTTACATCTTAGTTAAATACTAAGATCCCACAATATCATTTTTTGTTTTACCTAATTGGGTGAGAATCAGGGTCATAACCTCGAATAGTGGCAATAACTCGGCCTGGTTCTTCCCCTTCTCTGACAGTCACCTCATAATGGCTTTGAGACAGGATTGGGCCTTCGTTCACGTCGTCAACATAGATGGAGACGGTTGCCGAGGATGCAGGTCCGTAGCGACCACGAACCAGAGCTACCGGGTTTTGAGCGCTAAGCACAAGAATATACTCACTCTCACGCTCAAAGTCCAACACCTGTGCAAACACACATAAATGAAGAGACAGTCAGTCCAGAACTATGTTAAC
Source organism: Pseudamia nigra (assembly GCA_029823295.1). Taxonomy (NCBI): domain Eukaryota; kingdom Metazoa; phylum Chordata; class Actinopteri; order Kurtiformes; family Apogonidae; genus Pseudamia; species Pseudamia nigra. The sequence continues at coordinate 3,583 of JAQQAE010015422.1, forward strand.
GTTCTTCAGGTAGAGGATTTCCTACAACCAGAAGGTGTTTTGTGCTTCACTGTTGTTAGTTTGTTGTTGTCTCTCTGCGAAAAATGACTTTAACCCTTTATCAGGCAAGGAACCATATATCGTCATTTCTGTAGGCTTTCTGTAGGGGGGAATGGGGGAAAATGAACAAAATAATGAAGAAAATGAATTAACGTAATGAACAAAGTAATTTAGAACATGGGCAGAGATAAAATGCTCAAAAAATTCAACAAAAATAAAGAAAATAATCAAAAATGACCTGAATAACTGGAAAAATGAGGAGAAACTAAATAGTCAAGCAAATGAGTTAAATTGAACAAAACATTCAAGAAAGTGAACAAAAATGATAAAGAAAAGAATAAAACAAATGAACAAAATAAGCAACAAAATGAAGAAAAGTATACAAAATAATCAACAAAAATGAACAAAGATGAAGAACATTAGCAATAAAATGAACTTAAAATGAGAAAATATAGAGCTGTCTTTCACTGCTGTACATCAAAATGAACAAAATGAGCTCTAAATCAAAATGAACAAAATCTTATAGTATTTCAGTGATGATAAAGGGTTAATTCACCAAAATCTGAATTGCCTTTGCTTTGTATGAAAGGTATGAATGTCTTGGGCTTGGGCTTGGTTCCACAGCATTACTTCAAACAGACAAGGTCTTAGAACATGCTTTGACCTCATTCACACACATCCATACCATCTACAAATACAAAATAGATCCCAACATTAAAATACAACATTGCAGAGTGCAAACAGTGTGACGTACACAATAAAGTGCCAATATGTTATGGGTGCACCGTGCAACCTTTTAAGAATACTGATAATATCTTCAAGCCTCGTTGAGAATGTACAGCATTGTTAGTTGAGTTTAGTTTAGTTTAATTTATTTCAGCCACAATGTTCTGGACAGACATACAAATAGCAATTAAAGACAGGCAAAAATATATATATATATTGACCGAAAAAGTGTAGGTTGAAGTAATTGCTTATTTTCACTTGTTCTTGACTCAATGAAGCTGCTGAATTCTACTAAAGGGCAAAATGTCTAAGAATTACATCCATACAGAGGTGATCAAAATACATCAGAATTTACAGAAAATGATCAAAGCAATAGCAGGACAAATGCTGTCCCGTGTGTCCAGTCCAGTACTCTTATCTTACATCCAAAGAAATTCGATTTACTGGCAGACAATTGCTAGCTGTATTTCCAATCTGAACAAAACAGTGGAGTCACTGGGAAAAGAGCCAATTGATTTACTATGTCACTGATGGAACATTTTCCATGATGATGCACTGACTGCAGCTGCCTTGTGACATTGCAAAATACCCCAGTGTAAGCTACAAGCAGTGTTAGTCAGACTAATGGAATAATGACCACAAGAAACATATGATTATTGTGACACTGTAATGAGGTAAATCTAGTCTCCTCAATTAATTCCTTGACAATCTGTAACTGTTTTACTTTTGCTCTGCTGTAGAGTATATTGGATCAACTGCAGCATATTGGAAACAGTAGATTTCAAGGAAGCATTACTGTAATCTGTGCACTACAGTGATTATCTGTGACCTGTTGACTCTTCCTAATGCAGGTATGCAAAGATGTCAGTGTTTAAAGGCATGTTAAGTTCAGAGGTGGGTGGGACTCAAGTACATTTACTCCTTTTCATATACGTGAGTAGTTTTTCCCATAAAATGTACTTCTGAGAGTAGGAATTTTAAAGAATACTTTTACTGTTGCTCAGTTACACTTTGCTCCAATGATGGAAAGGAGGGAAAAAGTTTGAAAGGACAAAGACAACACAAAACAATTAAATAAAAAATGAGCAAAGGAAATGATCAAAGTGAATAAACTAAGCAACAAAATGAGCAGAAATATACAAAAATAATCAAAAAAGGCAACAAAATGAGCAAAAAACTTAACTATATTATCAAGAAGAGCAAAAGTGAACAAAATTAACAAATGAGAAAAAAAAATCAAAATCAACAAAATTTATCAAAGCAGTCAAGTAAATTATAAAGTTGACTTAAGTGCAAATGAATAAATTATGCGACAAAATGAACAAAAGGTAAGGAAATAATGAAGTAAATTAACAAAAATGAACAATGTAATCACGAAATTGAGAACAGGTCAGTGAAATAAGCAACAGTACATGCAAAAATAATCAAATAGGTTAACAAAAATGAACAAAAAACAAAATAAGAAACAAAATGAGTAAAAATGAACAACTGAAGGTAAAAAACAAATAATAATTAAGTTAAAAAATGAACAAAATAACGACCCAAAAAGATGTACTGTAAATAATCATGGAAATAAACCAAAATGACCAACATCCTCTTTGAAGGCACAATATTAGATTGTAATAAATTCCACATTATGAAGAAACTCACTACTAGACTAGTTTTTTATGGGATACTTTTACTTTTGGTCAAGTACTCATGAACATGAGTACTTCTACATGAGTCACTGTACATAGAATAAAACAATACTTCAACTTCAGTCGTGTTTCTGTGTACTCTGCTCATCACTGGTGAAGATATAAGATGCAGAGGAATCACACTATTGAGTGTCTGTGTTAACAAAATATTTCAGTACATTCTGTTAATATAATTCTCAAAATTATGTCCAGAAATGTGTAGGTCTGACATAAACTGAAGTCTAAGGTTCTGTCATACCACAAAACATATTTTTAAAGCGACTGTGCCTGACATCACACTGCTACAGCTGAGTGCATCTCTGTTGCCTAGGAGAAGCAACACAGACCCTGGAGAGTGCATGAGTACTGCTGTTCACTGCGAGTGACGCATCAGGCATCTTGTCGTGTATCAGGGTTCAGAACATGTGCATTGACAATTTGAAGGCTGAAGCACAAGGGGACCATATTGATTCACTATGGTTGTATCTCAATCAGAAGGCACGTAAGGCATGACTGAAGTATTACTAATAAGCAGCTTGGAGGCCAAATTATGCACATTAAGATATGATCACCAGATTTGGCACAGTGACTCTCTGGGGGATGTGTAGCAAATCTGCCTGAGGCCATGCAAAAATCCAAAGTGGCGGCCATTTTTCAAGATGGCACGATAATTTTTCCCATTAAAATGCCATATCTCAGGAACAATTTGACAGAAAACAAAATGTACAACTGGAGGCAAGGATGAAATGTAGTAAAAATCAAAGGTCAAGTTAGGAGTCCCCCCATACAAGGCCACTCTTGCCAATGCAACATCTTTTCCCTTAAGGGAATTTTTTCAAATTTGGTGCAAATATTCACTTGGACTGAAGGATAAACTGGATAGATTTCAACTTCAGGTTTTTATTTGTCACATACACAAGGTCAAGGTTGTTGTGACATAAAATTATAGGAGAGATTTCTTTGGGCCTTTTTATGTTGAAGAGGTGGAGAGGTGGGTAGGACTCAACATTTACTCCTTTACATGTACTCGGATAGTTTATAAAAAAAAAAAAAATTCTTCTGACAGTAGTTGTTTTAGAATACTTTTTACTTAGTTATATTTGGGATGAAGAAGCCTACTCAGTTACATTTGGCTACAGCTAGGAGAGTAGGATTAAATTTGGCACAAAATGTGTTTTCCTCCAAATGATAGCGTAGAGCAGTCATATTATGTGCTGCTGTTTTGTCAGCCCAAAACAGTGTAACACTTTGAGTGCCATAGGGTAGAAAAGCGCTTTATATCAGCAAGATCAAATAGTGAGAACCAGACACATCTGCTATGGACAGACATAAGGCCACAGTGACCCTTACCTTTAGCCACCAAAATTATTGCATTTCAATTTACCTGCATGACTTTGCATTAAAAATAGCCTTCCCATAGTGTAAGTAGGATTTAATTACATGTTCCGTGTGTGTAAATCATGTGGTATTATTTTACACAGGGACATTAGTTTTATTTAATTTGGATTTGACATGAGAATGTCTGAGGTTTTCTCTTCCCTCATCCTTATTGTTCTTCCCTCATTTCCACTGGGTCATTACATATTTACTCATTCAGAGCCTCTAGCCTGTGTGGTAAACTGCCATTAGCATCAGCTCACACAATCAAATCAATCACTTGGCATGTGAGCAGTGTGTAATTTCTAATAATGAAGTGAGTCTGACCTGTGATGCTGACCTCACACTGTAATATGAATTAAAGGATTTGCTTGAATGCATTTTAATTCATTAATCCATTTCACTTGTGGAGGATTTAAGATTTATTTTAAGCCAAAGTAAAATCAACACCCTCCTCCTCATGAGTGATGAAGAGGTAGTGAGGGTATGGTAGTATCACACAAGGTCAGTGCAAGTTCTTCAAACACAGCTGTTCAAATTGGTAAGGATTACATCTGTATGATGTCATACTGTACATGTATAAAAGAAGTCCTCATGTGTTAATCTGCACTAATCCCACAAAATCCATTTTTAGCTTTTAGACATCTTCTTTTCTAGGAGAAGCATATGTGTCACATAATTCAATCACATTTGCCAACTCCCAGAAAGAGGTGAAAAATAATAGTCTGTCTTGCACATGGCCCACTTACAGAGCAGACCATTAGAGTATACACACATGCACACTCACATACTGTATTCACTTCACCCATCCCTAAAACTCCCTGCTGGATTATACGAGGCAGGCGAAGGGTGACGCACCCCGGGGACAGGGGAGATTAGTAGGCTAAAACATGCCATTGTCATCTGGCCTCGTTTTTTTTATTAGAGGCATGTGGGGCTGAAGTATTGACGTATTGGAATATGTTTTTATCTATCCTTTCTGTCTGGGATTCACATTTGAATCCAGTGATATTAAAATCGTGCCCTCCTACTCTGACATAGTATTTGACTGCTATTTTGACAAGCCGCTGCATGTACTCTTATTACTGATCTACAACGACAGATACATGCCATCATGCCAAAGTGAATAGTTCCCCTCTGGGTGGGTAGGTGGCAAGGGATGCGGGGGGGCACACAAAATCATAACAGCTTTTTTGTGCTGGTTTACCTAATTTTATATATCAATTGTGTGGGCCAAGAGCAGAAAATGCAGTATTGTTGACGGTGTGTTGTTGTTTTTTACCTTTGCAAGCACAAGTGAAACCTCATTGGTCTGTTTGTCTGTCACCAATGTGAAGACATCCTCCTCATTTCCAGATTCGAAGCGATAGTTCACCTGCCAACTGTCTCCTCCTCGCACATCTGCATCTCCTGCCAGCACAGCTGTTACTGTGGTGCCCACTGGAGCATCCTCTACAATGTGAAAGGGTCCATACTGACAGGAAAAGAACAGAAAATATAACATTCATTCCACTGAGTATGAATGAGTAGTTTCTGCTGTATAGTAATAGGTCATAATTCATTTTGGCATGAAGAACATTTTTCTTGACATAAGCAGTCCACGCTACCAAGAGAAAGTCAGTTTGTGTCAGGAGTGACAAGACACCAGACAAGAAAATGATATTTAAAAAATTGGGACTGTTTCATTTTTACCCATAAAAATAAAATAATGAAGATGTAATTTTAGCAGCTGGTATTCACTGTATGTTCAGTAATAATAGGAAGCACTGCTCCAAAAATCTGCTAACAATTGTGCAATTCTATGGTTGCCAGTAGCTGTCACAGATGACAAACTATGCAATTTCAGGTGGCCTGTGCTATATATGACAACATGGGAGTTTACATTTGCCCCCTGTTGCCCTCCTTGTGTTACCTGACCTTTATTTATACACTGTTGTGTATTTAGACAGACGTTTAATCTACCACTCACAGATGTCCTCTAGTGAAGCAGTTATGCTTCTGATCTGGTTGCCCCATCCACAGGGTCGCTGAACCCAGCCCTGTCACCACTCGCCTCCCACATCACCCCCTATAGCGCTGCCTTCACATAGCCATGGAAAAAGCTGCACTACTCAGGCGTGACCTGTTCAAGAGCATTTTCCACCTCTGTGTTTGTGTGTGTGATGGCTGTGGGAATTGTCTGATCTAGTCTGTGCTTAAAAATGAGCATTCAGTAACACTAGAGTTTGTAAGATGAGTGGTTAAAATCTGTAGCGCAGAGTGACTCACTGAAAGGCACAGATCACAACATGATGACAGCAAAGAATATGTGACATGATGTTTGATTACATGTACAAAAATGTGTATTTGCATTATTCTCTAACTGGTCATACATGCCAACAGACTCTTGCCAACAGACTCAGTTTTATCTCCTCTCACTGCTCAAAATAAAATATTTCTTCACAGATCATAATGTCATGCAATTGCTGTGCAATCATAGAGTGTCACTATGGTCTGACAGGGAGAACAGTTATACTAGATCCCCATTATCACAGCATGATGGCTGTCCCACATAAGTCCCTGCTCTCATAACGTTTCCTCTTCTATTATGTCTCAGTGGGTGGAAGGTGGGGATTTTCTAAAACTGCCTATCATTGGCCCATTTTTCTTTCACACCATCATCAAAATGAGGAGGAAATATTGTCTGATTTCATGCTGGGTCTGTGACTGAAGAGCTACCTGAGTTGAACGACAGAGAGAAATTGTAAGAGCAGTGAAGCTGTATTTCTGTTTGAAGTATATTACTGTGTGTGAACAAAATGTAGTGATAACTGCTCTATGTGGTACCATAAAGTAAATCTATTTTTGCTGGTTGTAGTATTAACAAGTAAGGAAGCAGATTGTTGTGAGGCAAAATAGTGCTTTGTCCACATGTAGAAAACATTAAAACTGGGAAAAACCCATTACATGAACACACTATGACATCAGCTCCTGTTCTCCAAGAACTAAGTCAACAAACCACTTAAAACAAAAACAGGAAGTACTGTTCAGTACTTACAATATTTTGGGTGGAGAAAACTAAAAATTGTCCTCCTGTGTACTAATGGCTCGATAATAATGAAACTGTAAACATCTTTGAGACAGTAGTGTGTTTGATGTGTATATTGACTTTTAAATCATTTTAAATATATTAAGAGCACTACTAATAATTCTGTTGTGTGAATGTAAGCTTTGTCTATAAATAGAGGAGTGGAAACTACACTAAAGAATGTTTTATCTGGTTAGGACACTGTTCACTTAGAGTACAAAGAATGGAATAAAACTCCTCAAATAACATGCTGCCATCTCTATAAGCCTGAGATTAGAGGGCATATCTAGTTCCCAGCCAGGAAAATTAGATCAGTGACCTGCAGAGCAGATTCACAGTCTACAGTCCAATAGCCACTTATTAAGGACTATAATTTTGGCCTGCCTTTTTTTTTTAGCAATATTGTTTATAATGTTCCGAGTGAGCTGATACATGAAAAGTGTGTGGCTTTATGTATGTTTGACAAACGTGTCCTCATACCTCATGTTGGGAGAAGACTGGTGGGTTGTTGTTCTCATCCTGCACCGTCACAACCACAGTGCAGGAACTGTTTAGACCTGCCAGGGACATGATCACAGCTTCTGTTAGTGACTCAGGGTCAGCCCATTACACGAAGGTTGAAAGAACAGCGAGTACCTCGTATTGCCTCCCTCACACCCTGGTCCATGAGTCACAGGCTACATCATTTGTCATCCCAGAGATTAACATATATACATCTTCTGGATGCTATGATGCCAACAAAACTGTTCAAGCATTAGTTTAAAAAGGCAGTGATGTTCTATGTATGTATACTTAATGTTCCTCTCAGCCAAAGAAATATCTTATTATTAGTTTTCAGTTCATTTTAAAGGAGACATACAGTGAAAAATCTGGGTTTCCTTTATTTTTCCACTATAAAACAGGTTGGGGAGGGGGTTGTCTGGAAATAATTTGAAACTATCAAAATGCTCATTCTATTCTGAAATACACACAGCAGCTTTTCATTTAACTTGGTCTTAAGCCATTTTGATATCATCTACATGATGGTATCCATGGCAATGACAGAAAAGGGTTGTGGTCAGCAGTCACTCATATTCATTTAAAGGTGCAGTCTATGATGTTGCGAAACTAGCTAGTAGCCGATTGTTCTTGGCGGACCAATATAAATGATTACACAGGTGACCTGCCAGTCAACACGGTTTACAACCTCACAGCTGTCAAGCCAGTGTGTCATTTTTTTTGTTTACCTGTACCAGATGATAAAGGACTCTGAAATGCAGGCTGTCTTTCCGCAGTTATCCTGCGCTTAGACAAGCTACAGTTGCTAGCTCTGCAGCAGCTACCGCTTCAACTGTTTTCAGCTCCACGAGTGAGCACATGGGCTCGTGCACCCATAGACATAATAAAGATAGACGCCGCATCAACTGCTACTGTCTATTGGTGCTGACGAGCCGTGGCGCCGCCATCTTGGATCGGTCACCTGCTCCACCAGCGCTGTTTGGCAGCACATTTAATCCATCGTAACTCTTAATATTAAACAGATTTTCACACGTTTTTTTTTTTTTTTTGGTTTTTGGTGCAAAAGTCATACATGTAGCTATGATACAG
>JAQQAE010015423.1:0-12053 GCA_029823295.1 Pseudamia nigra
CTTAAAAACAGCAACTGAAGGAGTTTGTCTGATGAGCAGAGGGAGCTCGTTCCAGAGTTTAGGACCCAGAACAGAGAATGCTCGATCCCCTCTAAGCTTCCTCTGTGGCTTTGGAACGACTAGAAGCAACTGGTCAGAAGACCTGAGGGAGCGAGAGGGTGTACATGGGCGCAGCAGATGAGACAAATAAAAAGGGGCATGGCCATTCAAAGACTTAAAAACAAATAAAAGAATTTCAAGACGGATTCGGAACTGAACAGGAAGTCAATGAAGGGAGGCTAAAACTGTGGTGATGTGCTGTTTCTTCTTTGTGACTGTTAAAAATCTGACAGCAGCATTTTGGACCAGCTGAAGCCTAGAAATTGAAGCCTGACTAATTCCAACTAAAAGCGAGTTGCAGTAATCCAGGCAGGAGGTAGTAAAAGCATGAATTACTGTTTCTAAATTCTGTTTTGATTTTAAAAAGGCTTCATTTTTATATAGCCTTATAGCTTGTTTAGCACCAAAGCACTGAAAGCTGTCAAACCAGGAAACAGTAAGTCAATGAAATGCTTCAAAACATTTTGAACCAAATGAAGCACAAAGTGAAGCAGCCGGTTATGTCACAGTAGTGGTTTGATACAAGCTCCGACAGTGTTTTGAATCACTCCACTTCAGGAAGAGCGACACGAGCTCCAAAGCTTCGGTATCATTTGCCCATCACTGGGTTTAAATAAAACACAGAATGCAATGATTTGCAAATCTCATGAACTCATATTTTATTCCCAAACAACATATCAGATGGTGAAGCTGAGATTTACCATTTCATAGAAAATATTAGTTCATTTTGAATTTGCTGGCAGCAACACATCTCAAAAAAGTTGGAACAGGTTGTTTACAATTCCTCTCTTCTTTGAACAACTGTCTGTAAATGTCTGGGATGTGCTCGAGATGGCTGGGATGTGCAGAGACCAGTTGCTAGAGTTTTAGGAGAAGCGTGTTCTCTCATTCTTGTCTGTGTCCCACTGTTTTTAGAACTGTGGTTGTACTATTTTTGCTTTTTCCTGTTCTAATGTTTACACGATTGTCCCATTCAGATTCCTCTACAAGTTACTTTGTTTACATTTCAGTTCCCAGGACCAAAACTTTTTAGATGCAATGCCCATTTCTAAGCCCTTTGTTATCTTCTACCTCACAGTCTGGTTCAGGCAAATACTAATCCTTGAGCAGATACATTGTTCTGCAGACTGTATGGCACTCTGCCTCTGTACTGACTTTGCAAGAATAAAACCATGTAAAATCAGCTGGTGTCTTTAAGTCTTTATTTCAGACTTTTCATCAGCATTCAAATTGGCAACAACAGTATGAAGAATGGAAACGTGTATTGAAATTGAGTTACAAACAGTTGTCAAAGGAAAAATAAGCTTTACACAGCAGCTTGAACAAAAATATTGAGATTTGTTAGATGCAATACAGCAAACATATTAATGCACAAAATACACTGACTTGAGCAAGTCAGTGTGACACGCACATGGTATTCACTACTGTTATAAGGTGTAGATGCAGTACCAAAGCCACTCTGGGCACCACCAAAATGAAGGTAAATCAAAGAGTAGAGTATGAAAACTAACAGAAAAATGACTTTTCCTAGATGTAACGGTTGCAGCTGGTCGCAAGTGGACTTCAGCAATATTGGTGGATGTTGTGCACCTAAAATACAATGATGCAAAAAGGGAACACCCTAAACTAATAGTGCAGAAGAACATCCAGAGTCCACAACCATGTACAGTACTTGAGTCTTTCATAAACACAGGTAAAATGCCCCAAATCTCATGGTACTATATACAGTATTTTAATCACAGTGCAGAATATCAAGAAGAAAATGTAGCAGAAATAATATATAAACAACCAAAAGTCCACATTCACTCATGTAGTTTTTAAATTATTATAGTAGTAGCTACTGGTTAAAACTTCATTTTGTTATTCATTTGTATTTTGGCAGAGATTGTATCCACCGAGTCGCTGCTGTAATCCTTGTGCTTGCAGCATTTCTTCTGGATGAATTTGAAGAGAGCGAACAGTGGGATGGATAAACTCGGAATTCCAGCCAAGATGAAGATGATGACGTAGATCCAGGAAGGATACGGGCGGTTGTCAAGGGTGGGAAATTTCTCCTATTGCAGGAGTAAGGAAGAAATACAAACATTATTTTTGTTTAAGGCTGTAGTTCTACTGTCTTTAACAAGAGCACCTAGCTGTAGACTTGACTCCTCCAGGGCTGACAGGAAGCAACTATTACCTTGTATTTGCCATAATATGCACCAAAACAGCACAAGTTGATTTAAAATATGTGTTAAAAAATAGAATATTGATGGTAAATATATTTTATAAGTCAAACAACTCTCTTTAAAGCTTCATACAGTACTTTGCATTATATTTTGATCAAATATAAGCCCTCCGTAAATGATCATTTTGGTCTTGATTTTTACCTTTCACAATTAAAGCTCCAAATGATACCCATGCATTACATTTGTTAATGGAGTATACCTGTATCACAACATTGGCTTGTTTTTCTTTGGCACTGGTTGTGGTATTATGTGCACATGTGCTTTACTGTGAGCATTTGATTGTGTGGAACTGGAGTCAGGTGTGTCTAGGTGTCTCCATCTCCCTAGTCCAGGAGTCTGCAACCTGCAGCTCCAGGGCCACATGTGACTATTTAGCCCCCCAGGAGTGGCTCCTGTGGCTTTGTCCAGTGATAAAAAAAAATCAAAAATAAGCACGAAATCAACAACAAGAAAGAATACACAGTGAACAAAAATGAAGACAAAACTGACATAAATAATTTACAAAATGAACAATATGATGAAAAATGATCAAAAATGAAAAAAATGGAAAGGAATAAAAAATAAGCAAAATTCTGAATAAAAGTATGAAAAAAATATTAGTGATCAAGACAAACTTGAGCAAATCAATCACAAAAATTAACAAGAAATTGAAAAAAAAAATAAACCAAAGGAATGAAAATGTATATGAAGAAATGAAGAAAATATTCCACAAAATGGATAAAACAGTCAAGTAAATGAATGCGAATAATGATTATATAAACAAGAAAAGGAGCAGAAATAAATACCGATACAGTAATAAGAAAAGTGATTCATAAAATCAGCAAATGTCACAAAATAATCCATGAAATGAACCAAAATTCACAAAATGAATAAATAGTTAAATAAATGAACAAAAAAACATGACCAAATAATATTCAAAATGAACAAAAATGAGCAAAGAATGAAATAGTGTCCAAATTGGTGTCAACATGTTGCCAGCTCAAATCTGCATCATATGTCATGTAATTCGTAAAGGGTTTGAATATAATTTGTGGCCCTAGAAACGTATTTTTTTTTCTGTCTGTCCAAAAATGGCCCTGTAGATTGTAATGGTTGCCAACCCCTGCCCTCTTCTATTTAAGCCCCCCACTCAAACACAGTCATTCTGCTGTGTCTCTATTCTGTGCAGGTGTGCTGACGTCTGTCCTCACAATGTTAATACTTATAAACTGCACTGTCCTTATCCATAGTTGTGTTTTAGCACTGTAGTGGGACTTCAGTGGTGCAGCTACCGCTTTGCCCCCAGATTAAGCCCCGTGTCTGTGCCTTATTGAAGAACAGTGACCCGTTTCCATGCCTGGTTCTAAAAGTCTCTGACTGTTTCACCTCTGGTTGTCAATTTTAGATACAGGTATAAAAGACTGATATAAAACACTGTTGTTGTATTGTCTTTCATAGATGATTGATAAGAAAGTAGTAAAAGTAATGTTTTCAGAGCTCAGTTCAAATCCAGCGTCTGTGATGGTACAGTGGTACATTCATGTACATGGCATGGGTCACCTGCACTTTTCTGAATGCAAAGTTAATGTTTAACAATATGTACAAGTTTTAGATGAACATGTGCTGCCAAGGCCTGGTTTATTTGGGGATGCAGGGGACTAAAGTTGATCTTTGTCATTACTTACAGATTCTGGATCCCAGACCAGGTAGGTGAGGGTCTTGGTGACTTGGGTGACGAAGTAGAAAACCAAGATGAAAACCATAATGAGTGGACTTACCACTCTCCACGTCACCTGCCAGAAAATATTGGGCTTGTGTCCAATCATAAACTCAATGTCCTTGTTAAATCTGTGTGGGAAGCAATAAGAAAGTTAAGAGTCAGCTGCATGAGTAAGGAGAACATAAAACATGACCTTGCAGTTTTACTACTTCTGATAAACAGAGATGCTCATGTGGCTGTTACGTAATGTTCAGTGTGTTGGACATTTTATGAAGTTTCAGTTACATGTAACAGGCATTCATGTTCCTCATCACAGTCTTGCTACAAAACAAGAGATTCCACATGATGACCATCAGACTACGTACATCTAATCCAACACTAGAATACACTGCATTGTTTTTACTGTATAAAACCTCTCCTCTGCCTCATACATGATGATTAAATAAAAGTTCTTCTTATTTGAACTCTCTCTCTTAATGCTCACCTGTCTATGCCATATATATAGATCACAGCAACCATTTCCGAGAATCCGATCACCAGAAGAGGGATCGAGCCAGCAAAGTTGTCAAAAAGTGCAAGCCAGTAGTTTCCAGAACGCAGGGCAAATATGAGCCCAAAAGCAAACGATACCAGGCAAGTCAGACCTGTAAACAAAAGTCACATTCTTAAACCAAATTTAACTATACCAGTGTAACCAGAGTAAAATGTTGTCATTGCATTGTTTGCAGACCATATTACAAATAATCTCACTGGTCATTGATTGGAATATATTTTGTCTTTCTTCAGATACAAAATTACTACCACATAATGTTGTGCAGGTTCCTTTTGATGCCAGAACAGCTCTAACCCAAAACATGAACTGCTGTAATAACTGGCAGTGCATTACACATTAGACATTATAGTGACAAATACTTCAAATAAGTTATGAGCTCAGGCCTCAATGAATCTACATGAATCTCCATGTTTCTCCAACACATTTCACAAATACTTAGTTTTCACCCCTAGAGCACTTTTGTTGGGGTACTATCCACTGCAGACTAGAACACTTAGCAAGATCTTTAGGTATGGATGCAATAATCCAGTCATGTACCATCACTATTTGTTCCTTGTCAAAGTTGCTCGGATTCTTACTTAGTTTGAATAATTTCATTATTTCAGTGCAACAACATCAAGAGCTAAATGTTCACTTGCTGCCTAATACGTCCACCCACTGACAAAAACCACTGTGACGATATAATCAACATTATGACCACTTCACTGGATAGTGGTCAGAATGCTATGTGTGATTGGTGTATGTCTAAGTGTATGTATATATGAAACTTGTAAGATGAAACAGTTCACATTGTGAATTGAAAAACAACATCTAATTTGGAGGTGGAAAAATGTGAAAATATGTTATTTCATGACTGATCCCAGCCCGAACAATAAACTTTTATGTTAATATATGATACTAATTTAATGCACTGTGTTATCTTAAATAAGTGTGATTTATTATTGCATTATAACACTAATGCTATAAACTAATGTATCTACAATCTATCAATGTTGATAAGAAAAGCTTTAGGTGAGTTCAAAACCTTTTTTATACATCCATGCTTTGCTGAAATGTATAATAGCAGCATTTTATTCCGACAAGATCAATATACAGTTTAATGGTGGTTTATTTTCAGTAGAACTTTAAGTAAATTACCACTGAAAACCTCTTTCGGCCAAGTTTTGGGCAAAACATTGAGGTCCTGCAAAGGAACCACCACTCCCTCAATGTTCCCAAACATCGTTGAGAGTCCGAGGCAAAAGAGCATGATGAAGAAGAGGACGGCCCACAGGGGAGAGACAGGCATCTTGGTGATGGCCTCGGTAAACACGATGAAGGCCAGGCCTGTTCCCTCAACTCCCTGAAGTAGAAGATACAGTACCACAATACGTCACCTTTGACCCTTTTGATTTTATACAGTAGTAAAAAGACTGAACCTAACATAATCCACTGACCTGGCTGAGGAAAAAGCTCATGTTACAGGGTTTCAAGTCCAAGTCCTGAACGACTGCTGGATTTGTCTGGTTGAGCCATTGCAGGACCTCGTTGTAGTTGTTCTGCGTGATGTTGTTTTCCGGTAAATTAAAGGCATTCAACAGCTCCATTATGTTGCTACAAAATTTTCAAAAAATGGTTGGTTCAGCCTGAAATTCACAAAATACCCATATGATTTTTCAGGGAGATCTCACTCGACTCACTTTGACAGGCATGCATCAAAATTTTGAGTTGCCCTGAACCCGATGATGGAGTAGATAACCGTGGCTGAGTATACTGAGGTACAGCCGTTAATGAGGGAAATGAGAACGGCATCCTGCTCACAGTTGTTGCTGCAAGAAATTGGAGATTGATATGTGAGGAGGACTGCTGAACAAGAGCTTTTTAGAAGAGAGTAAGTGAAGCGGTTACTCACTGTACAGAGTTATAGCTGGAGAAGGAGATGAGTCCTCCAAAAGCCAAAGAGAATGAGTAGAAAACCTGAGCACCTGCATCCAACCATGTCGCTGGATTCATTAATTCATTCACCTAAAAGAGAATAGATGGGAAGTACAGTCAAACCTATAGGAAGCATCTTTTTTATGTTGTACAGTTTTAATGCTGTTCAGGCCATTGTTAATAATTAATATATGAAGGTGCAGGTGAAGAGCCATCTAAAGTCATTTGTCTGGAACAGTACATTAGAAGCGAGTAGAGTTGAGAACTAGATGCTGTTCTCTTGCCATCAAACTCCTGTTTTAATATGTTTATTCATAACTGTCAGAGTTTCAACTCCACTGACCGCCACTAGAAGCTGCTGTCGTCACATAAAAAAAAACCTTTAAATTTCCTCTAAATGAGTCTGAAATACTAGGAAGCAATGGAGGGTGGTGATTTTTGCGTCATGCTCTCCAAGTGCGATGTAAGAGAGGAGTAGTTCAGGTACATCAGGAAAACAGAAACTTGTACAGAACCATGTGGAGTTCACTGGTTTTTCCACTTCAAAAAGGACCCAAATACAAAATAATCAATATGTGTATTTGCTGTATTGATCATATTTTCATTGCTTTTTTGTACTATGATCCAGCCTTTGCTCACATGGTAAAGATGTTGTGTCACTGCAGTGTTTTAATATATTATTTTGGAGTCAAATGGAGGAAACAAATTAACCAATAAAGGAAAAGGTTTTACTAAGGGAAATGTGTAGCATCAGTTCACTGGTCAAAAAATGAACGAGGTTTGGTGGAGTCTGTTCAACTCTGAATAGGGGAGTTTTTAGGCAAATTCTGTGGTGTAGAAGTGTACCAACAATACAACTCAACATCTCTGTGTTTTACAGATCTGTCCTTCTTTATGTGTTTCAGCACATCTGAGTCATATACGAGTTAAGGCCAGCAGACAATGTACAATTTCAGACCCGATTTGCAGCTGTGCACATTCTCAGCATTTATAAGTGATTGTGGCCAGAGATTCTGCCTCACATTGCCCTGGGGTTTTATGACTGGCCTGAATGGTTGGAACCTCAAATCGTGCATTGAATCAGTTTGCTTTTGTCTCTGCTTTTCTCCCCATTGTGCATGTGCAACAGCAGGCAACAATAAACCTCACAGAAATTTCACATATTGGAACAAATAAGTTACACTGTAGATTTGGCTAAAAGTTTAAACATTTCCACGCAGACGGATAGTTATAGGCATATATTATAGTATTAGAGCCCTGTGTCTATGTTTGTGCACCTGCCTGAGTGTGTGACAGAGAGAACAGATGCAGGTGTTGCTGCAAAGGGAAGAGAGAAAAGAAACAGGAAAAAAGAAAGTGGAACCCAGAGAAGTGGAAAAAAACACAGTATTTCTGTCCAGTGTTGATTGAAAAACAAGGTTTGGGATGTCCGGTCTCACCCGTGCAGCGTACTATGGCACAATTGCATAAAGACATCAGAACATTTTACATGTTTACATCCATCATTTTCCACATATCCTGGTCAGGGCTGCAGAGGCAGCAGCGTGAGCAGAGAAACCTAGACTTCCCCCTCCCCAACTGCCTCCTCCAGCTCCTCTGGGGCCAGGCCAGCAGAGAGACATAAACCCTCTGTCTTGGGTCTGCCCCAGAGCCTCCTCCCAGTTGGAGCTACCGTATTTTCTGGGTTATATGTCGCTCCGTAATGTTAGTCGCACAAGCCAAAAATGCATAATGAAGAACAAAAAACGTGCATAAGTTGCTCTGGAGAACACATCGCATTTGTTCAGGGAACACACAGAAGCAAGACCTCGCGGCTCGCCTCCCCGCCTCACCAGGTACAGTAAGTGGGGGCCAACACGTTCGGTGTTAAGCTGATGGCAGGTATAGTTGTTACCGGTAATGTCTACATTTTAAATTATAAGTAGTACAAATGCGGCAGATGCAGGTACACAAGCCCACAGTGACGTCTAGCAACTGTCAGTGTGACAAACAACGAACACTTGAAAAAAATGGCATATATGTTGCTCCGGTGCATTTGTCACTTCCCTAGCCAGATTATGCAAAAAACTGCGACGTGTAATCTGGAAAACACAGTAGTTTTGGCAACTGGGGATTGGACCACCCAGGCTCCTGTCTTCAGCTGCCACCCAGACCACACAGCACTGGACACTTACAGGTGGCGGGCCCACAGCAACGCATAATTTTAAGGCTGCTCTGGATCATTCTTAGTCTGACCTGTCACCTAGGACCAATTTGCTTTGGGAGACCCTACCAGGAGTGAATTGCCCCTGACAGCAGCTCCTAGGATCACTCAGGCATGCAAACCCCTCCACCATGATAAGGTGGTTATTCAAGGAGGGGATTTTTGCATTATGTTAGTCATACATATGGTACTGTTCAGTGTTTATCTATTGCATTTTACTATGCTGTTTGTATGTGCAAAAGACATAAAGTGCACATTTGAAAGTTTTCTATATTCCAAATGGGCTGGATGAAGTGGAATGTAATAAGTTACGTCACTCCCAGTTCATAGGTAAATGGAACGTACCATCAGTGCAGAACCCCTCTTTATGGTGGCACAAAACACCAGGTCATCTGTGTAAATTTATAATTAGTGTTTTGATATAGACTGGGAGGAGAGAGCTGCAAAAGGAAGGAAGGTGTGTATTTTCCAGTCATGGTATTTGTTTGTTCTTACATCTGGAGTGAAGAGGAACTTGATTCCTTCTACAGAACCTTTCAGAGTCAGTCCTCTGACCAGGAAGATGGTGAGGACAAGGTACGGGAGGGTAGACGTTATATACACAGCCTGAAAAAGCACATAGGAACAAAATTACCCTAAGACACATCCGTACATTTGAGATAACATATTTAGCAGTATGCTTTTGAGTGTGCCTTTCGGACCTTGCCGGTGGTCTCGATGCCTCGGATGCAGCAGACGTAGAGTAGAGTCCAAGCTGACACCAGCGCCAGCACCATCCACCACTGCAGACCCCCTGCATCATCAATAGCTGCCGACGTGTTCAGAGTTTCTCTGTACCAGAAGTAGTCCACCGTGCTGCTCCGTGCACACTCATCAGCCAGACCTGCAGGAGAGACAGGTTCATTTTGAGCTTGTGTAGATGATGTAGGACATGATTATGTTACTTGTTCTGTGTTGGACATTTTGTAAATTCCTGCCATTGGTTGGCTAATATTGGGGTTATTAACTGGATATGCTTACATTGAAGGGAAGTAATAGTTTAATAAATTGAACTCACTCCCATCTAGGTTTTTCATAGTTAGGTCAGTGATGATTAAGCTTTTCCAGAAAGTGAATGAGTTTGATGTTCATTGATGTAGACATGTTTATTATTACTCGCCAAAAAAGTGGTTGTTGACCACTTCAATAGCTTCACCCTACAAACTTTCAGACAGGAGGCACTATTGCTTGCAGGGCAGGTGGTGATACTGCTTATAACAAGAAAATATTCACAGAGAGCCATTTCACGCCAGACTATACGCTGATCTTAAATCTTTGTGGAATATGTGCAATGAATGTTAAATTTTGCAATCAGACGAGCCTATACATTGACAGTGTGTTTATGTGAGTGTGTGTGTGTGCATGTGAGGAGTGTGTGTGTGTATTGATTGTTACACCTTATTTATTACTGTTTTTTATATCTGTTCTTATATTTTATTTCAAGTGAGTTCCTTTTTTTTACTTTGAACCTTGAATTTAATTACCATGACATTAAAGGAATCTGTCTGTCTGTCTATCCTTCTGTCTGTCTGTCTGAGGCTGGTCTTGGTATTGGTTGGAGCTCTTGGTCTTCCTTTCCTGCCACTGTCCACATGATTGCACCTGGGGACGCATTCAAATTTCTTGAGATTTTTCAACTGACTGACCTTCATTTCTTAAAATAATGATGAGCTGTCTTTTCTCTTTACTTAACTGAGTGTTTCTTGTCATAATATGGATTTGTACAGTAGTTGTACTAGCTCTAATAGGGATTAAGAAGAAGAAGAAGATTTGACACAGGTTGCCTTGACAAGGCACACCTGTCATCAAAACCCATTCCTGGTGACTACCTCATGAATCTGATGAGAGAATGCAAAGCTGTTGTCAAAGCTAAATGTGCTCACTGTGGACAATCTATAATATAATGTAACATAATATAATTGTAAATAAATTTGGGCAGTAGGGGGTTAAGAGGTTAAACCATCTAGTTTTCCAATTACACTTTAAATCCTACAGTATATTGGACTTTTAAACCAGCATCAGAGGACCTCATTCTCTCAGAAGAGGTGGTAGGGAGTACCTGTCCTGTTCACATTGAGAGGACACTGACTCCAGGGCAGAGGATCCTGGAATGAGTTGAAGAGGTACCACATGATCCAAGCCATAATGGTGTTGTAGTACATGCCCACCAAACATGACACAAGCAAGGATGCAATACCTGCAACAGAAGAAAACCCTCAGGTTGGAGGTCCTGTCTTAAAAAAAAATCAACACTTAGCAACAAAAAGTGCTTTCCCCCACCGACTCCTGTCAGGCATGGATTGATTGATCTCCATACTCCCACGCTGCCCTTCCTCAAGCGCTGGCCAATGGCGAATTCCAGGTGCAGCAATGGGATTCCCTCCAGGACCAGGAGGATGAGAAATGGGATCATAAATGCTCCTGAAAGTGCAGCATTTGTATTGTCATGAGTTAAATTCCCAACATTTATCTCTTTAATGGCAATGAGCAAATAGTCAGTGGGTCATTTCATTTACACAAACCTTCCCATAAAGCCTCCCATAAACTGTGAAAGGACATTTTATAACCTGCACTAACCTTTATGTAATGTAAGCAACTCATTCCCTTCCTCCACAATAGCTTTTGTAAAACACAGAAACAAGTGACTAATATGAAAAACAATGCATTTTTGCTATTTAGAATACTATTAGAGAGAAAAGGTGATACAACTTAATTACAACATTAAAGTGGTAAAACATTAGAACCATTGCAGAGAAACATCTGGTCTAAATTTGAAAGATAGCAAACAGATTGAAAAAAATGACAAAAAAAAGTCCGTTATGAGACAATACTACATATTGTACAGAGGTGGGTAGTACTCAATTACATTTACTTCTTTACATGTACTTATGTAGATTTTTTTCACATAAGAGTAGTTGTTCTGCAGGATACTTTTTACTTAGTAACATTTGTGATGAAAAAAATGTACTTCTACTCAGTTAAATTTCCTCCACCGCAATGAGCAGGAGTAAGAAATGTTAAAAAAAACACAAAATAATCCAGTTGATATAGAACTAAATCATCAAGTACATTATCCAAAGGAACCAAATAAGCAACAAATAAACACATGTGAATGAAAATGAATGATATATTCAAGAAATCGAACAAAAAGTCTACAAAATAAGCAACAAAATAAGCAAAAATGATCAAGCAAGTTAACAAAAATGAATAAAAGATGCAATAAAACTGAACAAAAATACAAATATGCAAGAAAATTAGTAAAAGTGAACAAATCCAGCAACTCTGGTAAAAAAAAAAAAATAAAAAAAATAAAAATAT
>JAQQAE010015424.1:0-12052 GCA_029823295.1 Pseudamia nigra
CCCCCCCCCCCGCGGGAGCCTATCCCAGCATTCATGTTAAATGAAATCAAGGGGCGCAACAATAAAAACAACAATTACAGAGTGATGTCATATTAATTTACCAGTGTATTCTGTTAGCAGCACCAGCCCACAATCTCATAGTTAAAAAGAGTGGCTGATATGTTCTTTTATGTTCTATTGGGAATAAAATATGGGTTTATGAGATTTGTAAATTTTACACAGCATCCCAACTTTTTTGGAATTGGGGTTGTAGATTATTAGTGTCTGGGTCTTTTCAGCAGTAGAAGTTACCAGGGCTTTATTTAAGGTAGGCTTTTATTAGAGTCAGTCCTTTACTTTTCATTTCTTCTGTTTAATGACAAATAATTGTTGTCAACTTAACAGAAACTTTGTACATTTCTAATGATCAGATGATTGAGTTTTGAGGTATAAGGTCTTGTCTTCAGCATGTTCTGAAAAGTGAGACACTTAATAAATGTTCCTTTTTTTCATTACTCCATTAGGTCAGCACAGCACCATTGTGGTATGTTATATGTGGTATGTTTGAAAAAATTCTAGAATGACATGAACCTGAGTTAATGTTTCCGTGTGTGTTTTACTGCGTCCAGAAGACGTCCAGCAGGAGGCGCCAGAACCACCCGGCATTAAAGCTGAACAGGAGGAAATAAGCATCAGTCAAGGTCCGGGACTAAGCATGTTCATATCCACTTGTGTAACTGTGAAGTTAGAAGATGATGAAGAGGAAGCACAGTCCTCACAGCTTCATCAGAGACAAAGTGAGAACAGAGAGAAACCAGAAGGAGGAAACTGTGGAGGATTGGACCAAGTAGCAGCTTCCATCCACAGAGACATTTACAAACACATACTGAGGAGCAGGCTGAAAACTCTGAGGACACACATTTCAACCGCACGTCACACCTCACTTTCACATGTTCAGTTTGTTGTACAGTGTTTCGTCAAAAATGTCATTTACTGTAAGTTTTCACATCCACACAGGAGAAAAACCTTTCACATGTTCAGAGTTGGGTGCAGGGTTTAGTCACAAATCATCTTTAAATGTTCACATGAGAATCCACACAGGAGAAAAACAGTTTTTTTTGTCCAGTGTGTGTTCAACTATTTGCTCAGGAGTCACACTTCGATTGTCACAGACATCACACAGGATAGAAACCTTTTTGTTCTTTAGTTTGTAACAAACTTTTCAGTCAAAAATTTAATGTGCACCGACACATGAAAACCCATAATAGTTAAATATTAGTTCATGTGTTGAAGACTCAGTGAAATTCACACAACCATGAAGTTTGACTGAGACAAATGTGATCAAACAGATGCTGATGAGCAGATTGTAAACTCTTCAGTCCATCTAAACTCTGAAGGAGGATAACTTCCTCCAGCGGCACATGTTCCGAATATAATTTCACTTGATATCAACAATTTCCATGTTTCCATGTTGGCAAATTAATATGTATGTAGTTCCCTATCATTTGTTTTAAATACATTGTATTTTGTTGCATTGTTATCCTGGTGGCACTTTATTTTTTTAGTTCTAATCTCTAGGTCTGTTTGTAATGTTTGTTATACTGTATATGCCAGCTATGTCTGCTGTATTTAATTCAATGTTGTATTTCACTTATTCGATAAGTGAAATGAATGTAATAGTTCTTCTAGTTCTCTAAAAGTTCATAAATACAAACTAAAATAACCTGTTGCTCTTCTTTTTTTAACTTGACATTTTCATCAAAATTTGAAAAAAACAAAAACTAAAGTCGATATGAATTCATTTGAATAATTAAAATACA
Source organism: Pseudamia nigra (assembly GCA_029823295.1). Taxonomy (NCBI): domain Eukaryota; kingdom Metazoa; phylum Chordata; class Actinopteri; order Kurtiformes; family Apogonidae; genus Pseudamia; species Pseudamia nigra. The sequence continues at coordinate 1,800 of JAQQAE010015424.1, forward strand.
TTTCAAATGTACAGTGGATTTCAAAAGTCTACACACTGTTGTTCAAATGCCAGGTTTTTGTGAGGCAAAAAGGTGACACCAAGATAAATAAATTCACAACTTTTTCCACATTTAATACCAGTCAGTGTTGGCACAAAACCTTCGGGCTTCTGTTCGAAAGCTGAAGATGAAGAGGAACTTTATCTTTCAGCACGACAATGACCCAAAGCACACAAACAAATCAACAAAAGAATGGCTTCACCAGAATAAGATTGAGGTTTTGGAATGACCCAGCCAGACTCCAGATTACAGGTTATAGGTCACATTAAAGGTGGAAAAAGTTGGGAAATAATTTATCTTGGTGTCAATTTTTTACATCACAAAAACCTGGCATTTGAACAGAGGTGTGTAGACTTTTGAGATCCACTGTATATTGCTACATAGGAATGTGTAAAAAAAATACACTCACTGGCCATTTTATTAGGTACACAACCTGCTGAAGTTTAAACCAAGCATGAGAATGGGTTTACAGCGAATAGTCTCCAAAGAGAAAATATCCAGTGACCAACAGTTCTCTGATGATGCCAGCGATCAGAGGAGAATGACTGAGACTGGGTGGAGATGATGGAACGTTAACAGTAACTCAAATGACCAACGGCGACAACTGAATAATACTGTAGAGCATCTATGGACGTACAACATGTCAAACCTATCAGTTAAGAACAGGAAACCGGCTACACTTCACATGGACTTAGTTAAAGTAGTTGATAGAAGGCTGGAAAATGTTTTATCTAGTGAGTCTGGATTTTCACTGTGACATTTGGATGCCTTTCCCATTGTTTTCCTTCTCTTTCCTGCTTACTCCATCTCATCTTCCACACTCCTCTTTTCTTTCTGCTTCGACCGCACAGCTCAATCGTCACCCACTGGGTAATTGTTTGTCATCTAATTCACTAATAACAATGACCCACGGAGACAGTGCAACTTATGCATTTTAATTTCTTTTTCCTCCTTCCTCCTCCTGGTTCACGAGGAGTCAAGCAGCACTGATGGACCGTATCCTTAAACTGTGATGTAATTCCATGATTAAGCCTTAAAGACCTAGGTGGAAGAGTTTTTGGCGTGTCTGACTCTTTCCATATGCATATTTTTAATCATATTCTAGTAGGCAGCATCATAAAGTTGAAGAGTTAAATGCAAAATTATCATTTGCATTGTTGAAAAAGAAGCATTTGCTGATAATTTTGCATCGTTTAGGCAGGTGGGGCTTGGGGGGGGACATCTTTTACAGAATTTGTACCTCTTTTTTTTTCTTATACATCATTTACAACTTTTGTGGCTTTTATGTCTTTTGGCATCTTTCCCACTTTTTAAAATTTTTTTTTAAATTGCTTTTTTCATCTTCGTGTATCATTTATTGCAATTTTCTTTTTACATTTTTCTCTTACATTGTTTTTGTCTTTTGTGCCATCTCTGCATCTTCTTCACCTTTTTGCATCTTTTTTTAATAAATGCAACACTTCTGCTTGTTCTGGTGTTTCATGAATTATCCATTTGTAGGCAACTCACTGAAATACACTGAACAAAAATATAAACACTTAATATAACACTTTTGTTTTGGCTCCCATTTTTCATGAGCTGAACTCAAAGATGGAAGACTTTTTCTGTCTACACAAAAGCTCCATTTCTCCAACCACATTTTTTCTTCGAAGATGCTGGTTCCCCAGTATCCTTATATCACTTGTTGCCAGCTGAAACATAATCACCCATGCAGAAATTATCCAATGGGAGGCTCGTACCTATTTGCTTATTTAAGTCCAGGTGGTGAACTTTTTTTTTTGGCCAGGCAGTGTATTACAGCCTCGCACACTGTGTTAACGCGTCTATTTTTTGCTTTTTTATTTGTTTATTTTGTTTTTTTATTTATTTATTTTTTATATGTGGTCTGTGAAGACTACACCTAACGGTTGTTAAATGTGACAGTCTAGATCACAGAGGCTGGGCAATTTGCGTAAATCAGCACAGCTCTTCTTACCCATAGGCGCCTGTCGCCAACCAGCTAATGCTTTGAGATGGAGGATTTTACTGTTACATCTAAGCCGGGGAACCCAAGCCTGGGACACAGAGCACAGAGACTAGATGAAGCTACTGATTTTATTGAAGAAATTGTGCAGGGTCAGATGGGTTCAGGCCAGAGGCTGGAGCAAGGCCAAAAGTACGAGGACCAGAGCTCGAAGGAGGAGAAGTCAGAAAGGACCATGAGGGAGCAGGTAGCAGGAGCCGGGCACTGGAGACTATAAATGAAAACAAGGGTAAGAATCTCAGAAGGTAGAGCAAGAATATCTGAAGAGTCAGCACTGGTGCAAAGTGGGTACGATCAGGCAATGTGAAGAAGAAGAAGTCGGTCTTTTAAAGCAGAATAATTGGTGATGGCAGAAAGTTGGGCTTGACTCCCACACACCTGACTCCACTCCTGTAATCACAAGCACACACACACACACACACACACACACAGAAAAACAGGTCTAGGGTTTGCGAGATGTAACATTTTCACTCACGTCTGTGCTTATTTTGCTTTTTAATGTAATCCATGAATTGGAAATGCTCTATCTTACTTAGTTGTGATTTCCTCATAGCTCCCTGATTCGGCAGTACTTCTGTCCGTCATGTGCACAATGCATTGTGGGATACGGTGGGCCGCGAAGGCTCCATCAGTTGTGTCCTTCGTTTTTGGCATGGTGAAGTCTGCATTCGTCAGCCACATATGAAGGAGCCGTCGAAATGGGGCAGCCTTCGCGCTCAGCTAGAACGTCAACAGCCCAAAAAAGCAGCCGGTGTCGGCTGCAACCCCTGAGTTGAGACACAGCTGTGGTTGACTGTGATGTGTCTTGCCTGCTGTTTAATAGTGATTTACCACACAGCAGAGGACTACTATGCCTTATTGAGAACAGCATCCCAGGTGTGGGACAATATGTATGAAATACCATGTCTGTCATGCAATAAATCATACTTAGGAGAAACAAGAAGAAACTTTGGGACACGAATATCTTTCTGTAATTTCTGTAATCTGAGTGTACAGCACTTTGGTCAGCTTTGTTGTTGTTGTAAAGTGTTCTATAAATAAAGTTTCATTCATTCATTCATTCATTCATTCAATCTTGCTGCGTACTGTACAGTAATTTTCTTGTTTGCAAAATGTAACAGATTGCATTGTGGGATTGTCACCGTGACTGTCCAGTGGCATGTAAAGTACTTTTCATGAAGCAGTAAGTTAATATGAGGATTCACTCTTTGAATGTACAGGATAATGACATGATGCATAATGTTAAATATTACATTAAAATCATCATAATAACATAAAGAAAATTCATGAAAAGAAAATGGACAACATAACACAATGGACAAAATTGATTTAAAAAATAAGCTAATTATTCTAATGGACAAGAAATGAAGTAGTAAGCAAAATTAGCAAAGTAGTGCATGTCTACTAATGTAATAATAATTTTAAAAACACACACAATGGACAAAATTACCAAGAAAGAAACAAAATGAATCAAATTAACCAGATGGACAAAATCTGTTCAAAATGGACAGAACAATGCACCCAGAAATTAACAAAATAATCCAAAAAGTGAACAAAAATGAATAAAACCATAAACAGCCGGGTGACGTGAATTAAGAAGGTTACAAAAGAAGTGAAATGCAGACGTGTGGGCAAACTGTGATCTATACATTGACCACTAGGTGTCAGTATTTTACCACCAAGAGGAGTTTAAACGAACAGACTGTGAGGGGGGCGGGGGAATCATTCTGTGCTTTTTCCTCTTATACTTGTTTTCATCTGTTTTGACAATTTTTATTAATTTAGCTAAATTTTATAGATCGTTTTTGTCCATTTCCAGGATTCATTCTTATCAAATTTTCAGGTCATTTTGTTGATTTTTTTTTTCTTTGGTTATTTTGAGGTTATGTCATTTCCAGGTGAGTTGTAGTTTGCACATGCAGCCACCAGAGGTCAGTGTTGAACTAAACATCGATGCATCTTCTCCAACGTTGCCTTCATGAGATTCGAGGCTGGGATGAAATGTTCTCATCTGTTCTGTTTAGGTCAGTGTGAAGCCTGTGTTGCTCTTTTTTATTTTTTCAAATTAACGTGTCTCAGCAGCGCCGAGGTCAACAGGCTGTCAACACATCCAAAAATTAAAATATTAAATTTTGCTTTAATTGAGTTCAGCCTTCATGTTCTTTTTAATGGATGCTTTTAACTTTAAATTGAATTAAATCAGGTGAATCATAAAGAAAATAAAAGGCCTGAGGTAGATTCTAGTTTTTTTTTTATCAACCATGATTTTGTTTTTTTTTTATTATTGTTTTGCTCAATTTTTTTCCTTTAATTTTTGTATTTTTTTAATTAATTTTGTTTATTTTATTCAATTTGTTTTTCATTGTATTTATAATCACAATCACCTTTCTTCATTTTCTTGGTCATTTTGTTCATTTTTATTCATTTTTACTGTTTTGTTCTACATTTTTGTTTACTTTACTGAGAATCGTGATCGCGTTTGTTCATTTTCTTAATTATTTGGTTCTTCTTGGTTATTGCATTGATTCATATTTTAAATCAATTAATAATCATTGTATAGCTAATGTTGAAAAATTGTTGTAATTTTGTGCATTCTATTAATTATTTTGTTTATTCTTATTCATTTTTATAATTTTTTTTCTACATGTTTGTTCATTGAATTGATAATCACAGTGGTCTTTGTTCATTTTATTTATTATTTTCTTTATTTTTATTAATTTTGACTGTTTATTCTATTTTTTTCTTTTTTATTAACTGTTTTGTTCATTTTTCTTCCTATACTATTGGTCATTTATTGATAACCACATTTTTGTTCATTTTCTTGGTCATTTTGTTCATTTTCATTAATTTTGACTATTTTATTCTGTATTTTTGTTCATTTTTTATTATTCTATTCTTTTTTTATTAATTTGGACTATTTTATTCTATAGCACTGTTCATTTTATGAATTATTTTCTTAATTTTTGTTAATTTGGACAATTTTATTTTATATTTTTGTTCATGTTTTTGATACTCATGGACATATTTGTTCATTTTCTTAAGTATTTGATTCTTGCGGATTTTATTATATTGTTTTATAATATTTCATTTCATTATTTTCCCCATTTTGTTGATTCAGTTGCTGAAAATTCTTGACATTTCGTTCATTTATTATTTAGTAGGTCATTTTTATTCTTTCTTATTCCGTTCATTATTTAGAATTTTAAGAATTTATTATTTTGCTTCTTTCTTTTTGTGTCATCTTATTTGAATTTAATAGTGTTTTGTCTTCTTTCTTGCACCACCTTTTACATTTAAATATTAAAATACCTTAAAAAATGCTCAGAAATGTCAAATCATTTGCAGATTCTAATGACATTTTCTTAGTTTCACCTTAAGGGAACAAACAGCAGAAACAGTTTTTAGTTGTGCATATTCCTTCGCTCAAGTCAGCTGGGATAGGCTCCAGCCCCCCCGACTCTCATGAGGATTAAGGGGTAGAAAATGGATGGATGGATATTTTCACTGTTTATTTCTGCAAATTTGGATTCAGTACGATTCTCCAAACACAAAGATGCACATGCATTCTCGGAGATTGGCCTCTTATTCTCTGTTGTGCTGTGACAAAAGTGACTCGAGCTCGTTTCATTTGTCAGGAGACTACTTAGGAATGAAATACACCTCCCACCGCCACCATCACCACCACCACCACCCTCCGAATTGCCCGTTTATTATATATTTTGTTTCCCAAGGACGTATGAGCTCATGCTGCCTGGCCGACTGCCTGGACCACGAGGATGGCAACGAAGAAGAAGAGGAGGAGGAGGAGGAGGATGCATTCATCAGGTAGATTACATCACCGCCGGCCAATCGTCTGCTCCCTGCCATAAATATGAACCAAAAATTTTGAGAAAATAGACCAAATAAGCAACACAATTTGCAAATGTGAGCAAAATAGTCAAGAAAATTAACAATAATGATCAAAATATGCAAGAAAAACGAGTGACATAAAGACCTCAAAATTACCAGGATTAACAAGTGTCAACTTCATGAAAAAATTAACGAACAGATTCAAAACTATGACATTGCACGTCTACATCAAGATGTGGATGTTGTGTGATTTTATCCCGAGGCCTGCTGTGCAGGACAGTATGAATCAATCCGTGTGCTTCGCAGAAAAAGCTGAATCATAGTACATGTGTTGATTCTGTTGCTGCTGGAACAGAAACAGTGAGCTGTAAATCCTGCATCTCCAGGTCTTGATATTGTCCTTTGGATTGTGATCATACATTGTATGTTTCAATAAAATAAGCTACAGGTGTTTCGGGCAGCTCTCGTGCCCTAGGATGAAAACATGCAGTGTAATCATGAAACTCCAGGGTATGTGTGGAACGTTTGGGGTGGGGGTTTAGAACATTTTTATAACACTCTTAATCCATTCCTGATTTCATCATGGATGAGGTTCACCAGGTAGCCAGGTAGTACTTTTTTCTTTTCCTCTCTGAGCGTTTTTCTGTGGAGCCTCTGAAGTCACTAACAGTAAGATTTTTCATCCTGTTCCCACAAGTTATTGTCTTGTGTGAACAAGATAATAATCTTGCCAGAACAAGATAATTACTCTATATCGTTGATCTCCATGGTAACGGCTTCAGATGCACACAGCTGATGTACAATGGAGATAACTCAAATGACTAGGTTTTATTTGCATCTTAGAATGACATGGAAGTAGAATTTGGCTGTAGCATGTAGACAGGAGTGTGGGCAATGACCCGAGCTGCTCAGTGAGCCCCATGTGGAAGTAACGTAAGGTTGAAATACCACCACTGGCCACTAGGCCATCGTTCACGCGGTTCCAAGAAGCCCTGACTCCCATAGAGTTACAACGGACTCTCAAAACACCAAATGAATACATTTTTGTCCTGAGTCATGATCGTCTCAAATGTTGTATTATGACCCTCTAATAAGTTATCTGGTGGTCAATCTTTAACTTTTTACTGCACCATGAAGGTCTTATTTATTTATTTATTTTCGGTCTGTTCCCTTCAGGGGGTCTTCACAGTGAATCATCTGCCTCCATCTCACCCTATCCATCTTCTTCTCTCACCGCATCCATAAATCTGCTTTTCGGTCTTCCTCTAGGCCTTCTGCCTAGTATTTCCAACCTCAGCATCCTGCTACCGATATACTCACTATCTTTTCTATATACATGTCTAAACCTTCTCAATACTTTGTCTCCAAAAGTTAGCGAAGTACTGTATACTCAGGTGTGTCACATCACCACAATGTGAATAGGACGGGACCGACTGATAAATATGCAGAACACTGGATTCCCGTATCTGTGACTGATCCATAGTTACTCTGAATCAGTGATGAAACCTTTGTTGATCACAAATACAAAAATCTAAAAGTCCACCAACGTTTTAATGTGTAATTTTGGGGTCACCCAGTTTCAGTTTCTTCTGAAAATAAAGGGGATATTGCTCATCTGGACCATAATACAAGCCTGTCATTATTTTATTTTTTAATGGTACTTTATAAATCCTTTGTGTTTGGGAGACCATGGCAACAGCTCCCACACACCCTAGTACACGGTTTCTAATTGCATTGCACTAATTGCAAACATTCTTGATGTGAGGAGCACATGCTAACGACTACACCACTGTGCCACCCAAACTATCTTTGTACCTATAGCTCTGTGTGTCATCACTGGACAGTGATTTGCCATAATGATAGTTTTTGAATAATTTTAAGTCACTTTAAGCCTTGATTGCCACTGTCTGAACTATTTCCATTTATGTAGCGGACCTGAATTTGAGGAATAGCTGTGTATTTTTCCAACAAAATGAGGCAGACGGGACTGAAAGTGAAATATGTTGTGTAAAAGTCAAAGCAAATTTTAAAAGTGTACCATTATGTTTCATTTGCTATGCCAGGGGTCTCCAACCTGTGGCTCCACCACCACGTGTGGTTCTTTAGCTCCTTTTCAGTGGATAGCAGGGTCCAGGGATGGAAGTAACAAATTATAACTGTCTCCTATTTACATACTGAAGAATGTTATTTGCTTCCACTGCAAACTACAACAACTGTCAATAAAATGTTGTAATTTCCAGCGCGACAGTTACAAACAAATTGAATATCAGTGATTGAGATGAATAAAAATAAAATTCACAAAATGAATTACCTATAATTAATGAACAGATTAAGCATTAATAATCTTGGATTATGATTGCACTATATCAGGGGGTTCAACCAGTGGCTCCTGTGGCTTTGTTCACTGATGGAGGTAATATATTATAATAAATAAAATGAACAAAATAAGCACTAAATCAACAAATGGCACCTAATTACAAAAAATAGCCAAAATGAAGACAGTGATGTACAAAGTGAACCAAATAATCAAGATCATGAGCCAGATCTAATTATATAACTAATAAACATGAACCAAACTGTAAATACAACCAAATAATGAACAGGATTATGGCAAAATGATCCACAAAACAATCAGGAAAATACGACATAAATGACAAATAATAAATTTTGCGAATTAAAACTAACAAAATATTTTTTAAATGACCAAAATAATGAACAAATGTCACAAAAGTGAACAAAATTATCCACAAAATTATTAAAAATGAACATAAATAATGGGAAAATCAACGTGAAATCCCCAAAAGCGATGAAGATATGAATAAAATAATCAATAAAAACAAATGGTATAATCAAGATGAAAAAAAGGAACAAAGACGAACAAATGAACCAACAAGATGAACAGAAACAAACAAAATAAGAAACAGATTGGTTTTAAAATGTGCTACAGAAATGGTTCAAATGTTTTTTGCAGCTCTCGACACATACAGCACATTTGATTCCTTTCTGTCCACAAATGGCTCTTTAGATTGAAAAGGTTGCAGACCCCTGCGCTATACCGTATTTTCCTAATTAAAAGCCGCGGTTTTTTGCGCAGCCCAAAAAATTATGCATTTTTTGGCTCGTGCGACTAACATACCGAAGCGACTTTTCACCTGGAAAATACAGTATGAATAAAATTGAATTGAGTTAATTAAAATAAAAAAAGATTTAGCAAATTAATCAAAACAGTGTAAAATGGACAAAATTAGCAGAAATAAAAAAGGAATTAATAAAATACAGAAAAAATTAACAAATTTAAAAAATTTCAGTTCAGTAGGTCAAGTATTTACATTTGAAATTAGACAACAAATTAAGACAAAAGACAAAAAGACAAAAAATCATTAAGCCAAATGGAATGGAATGACCCACATACAGTATGCCACAATTACAATAACTATGGATTTACCACACAGCTCTCCTTGACTCACTTTATGTCCAATAAAGTACGTATTTGTACTCTATTCAGTCAGTGTTTTATTGTCATGGTGCTTTGAAGACCATTTAATTCCATATCAAGCTCATGTGTGTGTGGTGATTTGTATTTTACATCTCAGACAAGCTTGAACTCGGCTTCAACCACATAACCTGTAAAAATGTCAAATGTTGATGGTTTTAATGAACACAAATGCACACAACAGCCCATGAGGCAGTACTGCTTCGCAATCATCTCTGCAGGAAAACAGAGTATCATTTACTGTGCATTGATCTGACCTGCAAGGCAGCATCCAATGGAATCAATGGGGCTGATGGGAAATGTGGTCTTACTGTGGAGAAACAGCTGGCAATGAGGACAATATCTAAAAATAAGACCCAGCTCCAGAGCTCAGTGTTACTGCACACTGTTTGTGTCTGAAATGAATCCAGCATATACTGAGCAATAAAACAATACTGTGTACTGTTACCATGAGGTATATATTTTTAAAGAGTTATAATTATATACATTTTATTTTTACTTTTTATTTTGGTTGTAGTTTTATTTGCTTTACAATGTGACACCAGTGTGACTTGATTCTGCTCAATTTGTTGAATATATGTAATATAATCAATAGAATCCATCGTCTTCGTTATCCTGGTCAGGGTCGCAGGGGCAGCAGCCTGAGCAGAGAAGCTTAGACGTCCCTCTTGTCAGCCCCCTCCTCCAGCTCCTCTGGGGGGACCCCAAGGCGTTCCCAGGCCAGCCAAGAGACATAGTCCCTCCAGTGTGTCCTGGGTTTGCCCCAGGCCGTCAAATGTGTCCACCTGGGTGTCTACCTTCAGCTGCCACCCAAACCACACAGCACCGGACCCTTATGCCCCTTCCTGC
>JAQQAE010015425.1:0-12052 GCA_029823295.1 Pseudamia nigra
TTTGCTCACTTGAAAAATGGGTTGGTTCAAACAAAAGGTGCTATCTTCTAAGTTCTTTAACTGATTTTGATGTAAATCCCTGGAAATAAAAGCTGAAATACAGATCTCTTGTCTCATATTCATTGTTTGATGTCAAACCCTAATGTTTTCAGTGTACAGCAAAAATGAAGGAATTGGCCTTGCTGTTTCAGTAGTTTTGGAGCACACTGTAGAGGTGGCTAAGGGCAATGCTTGCATTAGCTTCTGGAAAAATGTAAACATTTACAATGGTAAACTCTGCAGGTAATAGACAAAGTCTCAAGATGAAAGGGAGCAGTATCTGTCAACAGCTTGGCTGTGTGAGCACTCGTCATTAACACAGATGCACAGTCCACCTCCTTTGCTCATCTCAGCCTAATGCTTGTAATGGAACTAGTGAAAGTGTTTAATGTTCTTGTCTAATGGTCTTGCCACACCCTTACACTCCTGCCTGGCTTCTCAGGTCAGCTGACCAGCAGGTTGTGGAGGTACCAAAATCAAAACGGAAGCTCAGAGGGGTCAGTCTTCTCTGTTGTTGCTCCTAACATGTGGAATGATCTGCCTTTGCACTTTGCTCCCTCACTGTCCATTTTTAAAACTCATGTTAAAACACATTTTTACTCCTTAGCCTTCAATCCTGCATGAGACATTGATTGATATTTGCTCTTATTGTTTTATTGTATGAATTTTATATTATTTTATTGCTTGTGTGACCTTCATTTTATTGTGTCAGTGAACTTTTAGTTGTATTTTATTGTTTTTATTGCTTATTGAGTTATTGCTTGTTTTTTTATGTACTAGAACTTATTTGTCCCTGATGTATAGCACTTTGTTTCAGCTGTGGTTGTTTTTAAAGTGCTCTATAAATAAAGTTGATTGATTGATTGATTAAATCAATATTCCATTTATTCACAACCATTTGGATTTAGAGAGCTATTTCCTATTAAGTGTAAACAAGACGGTTTGCCATCTGTGACGTGTTGTAATTTGATCTGATCTGTGTGATGCATAAACACAGGGCCACATCAAAGAGCTGAATTAGGACTGGTTATTGTCTGCAGGGGGGTGTAGGAAGTCTCCATCATGACTAATGGGTGTCTGCCTCTAATTATGGGATGGCACAAACACACAAAAACATGAAGATTCTTAATACAAGCTGATTTTCCCTGTTGTGTCTGAAAATTTTGGCTGATGTTTATGTAAAATTGTGAAGAGGAAAACTGAATTCAGGTTAACCCATAAACGTACCACTGGGATTAAAGTAAGCTACTGTAACATTTCAATTAGTTATTCTCTGAAGTAATAATAAGATTATATCTGTGGCTGTAGGCCACAACAGGGGGGCATATTAACTCTCCACTCCACTCTCTTCTCTTCCACACTGTGTCTCCTCACCTGTATCTCTTTGAAATGCAATGACTAAAAAACAATATGTTCAATAAGCTCTCCATAAAACAAGGAGAGGCTTGTTGCACTTTTTTGTGTCCAGTCCCAGCCTTCAGTAAAAAAAAAATGGTATTACTGTATTTTGTTCTTTTTGTTAATTTTTTATTTAGGCTTGTTTTTGTGATTATTTTGTGCATTCATTGTTTTAATTTTCATTTTGTTCATTAGCTTGCTAATTAATGTTCATTTTATTACTTATTTTCTTCAGTTTTGTTCATTGTGTGGATATTGTTTGAACATTTTTATTCACTCTCTAGATGTTTTGTTAATTCCCTTGTTTTTTACACAAAATAAATTACTTTCATGTTATTTTTCATTGCATTTATTTTTAATATCTGTTTTTTGTTTCTTGTATATTTTTGCATAATATTTTAGATTGTCTCAATTGTTTTAAGTTTTTGTTCATTTCTGCATTTTCTGCATTATCTTATTCATTTTGTTTATAATATTGTGTTTTGACGATTTTATTCACTTTGTGAAGATATTGCTAATTTTTGTTCATTTTCTTGACTGTTAAAGTTCATTTTTGTTTTGTAGATTTTTCCACATTTTGTTCATTTTACCATTCCATATTTATTTTCGATTTAAAGTTGTTTTTCAGGTACATGAGCCTAGCATGGCTGTCAACGTTAAATGAAAATGAACAAAATATTTTTTTGTGTTAGACATACTGTCCTCAACAAACAGTGCAAACATTAAAATCCTGTTATGTGGAGTTTTGAGATTGGATCCCTCGGAGATGTAAAATATCATTTTCGGGTCATAAAGTTTATGAATCACTGTGCTACCAACAAAGTAATGCATGTATTCTACTTTATATGACCCGAAACGTCGACTGATATTTCTTGATTCTACTTGGCTTATTTTCATGTCATACAGAGCTGGCTCGTTGCGCGCGCTCTAGGTGTTTTCTAATTAGCGGGCGCAGTGTTCGCGCGCTGAGGCTGGGCTCATCATCGCTGCACAGCTCAGAAGAAACTTGTCTCGTTGAAACTTTGACAAACCACGTCTAATGTTCGCAACACGGATTAAAGCAGTTAAAATACAGTAGGTTATATGCTGCTGAACAACTCTCCCAATGTCTGACGAGGGAGAAGAGAGCGACGGCGGGAGAACGCATCTCTCTGGGTCTCCCTCCCCGCCTCTGTCTGACCGTCTTCCCCGAGGATCTCCTGCCTCTCCGCGGCCCCTGAACCTCTTCTCGTCCGCCTCACCGCTGCTTGGGGACACGGACCCGCCTTACCTTGCCTCTCCAGAGTGTTTCAATCCGTCTCTAGAGAACCAAGAGTCAGACTTCTCCACACACTTCACACCGCCAAAGTTCGAGCGGCACAGGGAGGACACCGGCTCCCCGTTTTGTTCGAGGCAAGATGTGCAGCTAGATTCTGTGTACGAACACGATGACCCGTTCCTCAAGCGGAGGGGTCGAGGCGCGGCGCACGCTGAGCGTTTTCAGCACCGCGGACAGAGGCAGCACCGAGCGCCGGAGCTCTCGGACTACGGGAACCACTACAGTGTGGACCACATAGACACCGAGTTTAATTCTGAAACCCGCCAAACGTGAGTTAATCTCTTTAGTCTTTAATTAAAACGCTACATCTAGACGCACTGTGATTTATAAATAAAGCAACAAGCTTCACAAGTAGCCTATATCTCTACGTATAGCATCACATCTTTGATCTGCAGAAATATAAGCCAGCTGAGAGATGTCAAAACTCTTTTGAATGAAGAGCAACTATAATACACCTGTTATGTCAACAAGTAGTCAGTAAAGCAGCCAGAATTCTCACACAGTAACTATATTTTACCTTTTTATACAGCTATGAATCAATGATTTTCACGCAGCTGCGCCTTAGCCTGCATGGCCTTTAAGGACTGGATCAATGGAGACTGTACATGGAGGATACAGAGTAGATTCTTTACAGTTTCAACCTGCTGCGCCTGCCAAATGAAACATTCTCGGGCAATTTATCGACTTTGCATTGACTAAGTGCATTTAAATTTATATTTTCCTGACTTCAGTGTCATTAACAATTGTGTTTACTTCCTAAATAACTGGACCATTGAAAAATCTCCCTATCACACTTTTTCCACCTGTCACACTTTGCTCCTGGTCAAAGGATTTTTGATAGCTAAGGTTAAATTCTAGATCTCAGTGGACTCACTGTCTCAGTGGACTGAACATACATATGTTTGGATGAACCAGTGTGTCTTTGGAGGGTTTCCTATAGCCTTTTTGCCTTTGTGTTGAGAGAGTGTCTTGATTGGTTCCTATTCATGAATACAAAAGCAGCTAAGAGAGATGTTGTGTGTCTGTGTGAAGTGAGAGAGAGGGAGGGGGGGGGCATGATGAGACAAAGCATGTAACTGAGCTGAAGTACCATAAACTACAGAAACTGCTTGCACAGTACATCCCCACAATGTCACATTCATCACACACAGAAGCCTGATTGGGAACTTCCATGTCATTTTGAAGGTGTAGTCTCCTATGTAATTTCTCTCATCTATTCTGTATGTGTAATTACCTGGTGCAAGATAACAGTTCACAAGATCAATTTATGAACACAGTCCTGGGTTTGCATAAGAGACAAATAGGACAATGCTTTATGCATATTCATGCAGCCTTGCCAACTTAGCTGTAACTATCAGATATTGAGTGTAGCAGGCCCCAGTGTCACGTCTTTGATCTTCTCTGGTCTGGTTCTTTGATACACAGTGTACAGCTTGAAAGGCCCTGCATGGAAGAGAAGCGTGTGCCCTCACTGATGCCTGACTTCGCTAAATGTTGGAAGACTGTGTGTATGTGAAAAAGAGGGTAAGAGCGGGTGAACATCTCTGCAAAATGTGGTGTGCAGTTCACCTTTTGATCTTAGAAATTTGCAATTTACTGCTTGAAAGACTTACTGTGCATGTGCATTTTAGATAGAGCGAAAAAAAAGAGAAAGAAAGAGCTGGAAGTGTAACTGCAAAATGTTTTGTTCATATCCATAGAGTTGATAAAGGGCCAACTCATTAAATAAGTTCTGTAAATTCTCCCACTAAGTTCAAGCATCTTTTCAGTCATGATCCTCAAAATGCAATTTGGGGCTTCAGTCCTCTTCTGTATTGTGGTTCACCAGTCAATGAGTTCTTAAATTGCTTATGAACACCGTGACCCAAATCAAAATCAGTGCAACGGAGTTAAAGAGATGTTGTTTGCCTGATGTCATTCAACTGACAAGTGAAAAGTTCAGAGAAAGTGACTGGCATGAGAAGTGTGAGATATTCGGTGTTTGCTAAACCTGTAGTGCAAACTTAAGCCACTGCACATTTAAGTTCTACTTCCATCAGCACAATTTTGGATTTCCCCAGCACATAAGCACACTAGATGTTTACTTAAATTGGCTAGAGTTCATTTAAGCTGACTACAGAAAATATGCCTTAAAGTGAATCTAGTTGCATAACTGCCGACTGCAGTTATCCTCACCATGCTTTGCTGTGATGTAAGGTTTTCATTTATGTCACTGCCATATATTTCTTGGGGTTGTTGTTATTTACAATCAACATTATTATCCTGGTTGGCTACATTTCCTTCATAGGGATAGCAATACTTTACAGCTCAGATTTACACCAAGTGTGACTTGAGCTTTTGAAATGGAATAAATGGTCACTAGTCAATAGTTTGGACACACCTTCTCCTTCACGGTTTGTGTTTTTTCTTTTATTACATATTTATACCATATTTAGCTTTAAATGTCAGCTTGAAATGGATGGGGGGAGCACTTGGTGACACATTCAAAGTTCTTGAGATTTTTCAAATTGACTGCTCTTCATTTCTTAAATGATGTCTTTACTCTTCAATTAACCATTTCTTGTAAGTATAGGGATATGTGCAGTAGTTGTAGTATCACCAATAGTGCTACCAACCCTGTACTCACCGTTCCACTGCACGAGACAATTGATTGTCTAAAGCACATTAAGAAGGCAAGAAATGGTGCAAATTGAAGACACATCTGTGATTTGCATACCATTTAAGGTGACTACCTCATGTATCTGATGAGAGAATGCAAAGCTGTCATCAAAGTTAAATGTGACTACTTTGGAAAAAATAAAATATAAAAAATGTTCTGGGTGGTTTAACACTTTTTATTTGCTACACAATTCCATACATGTTCTTTCCCAGTTTTAGATGTCTACAGTATTAATGTACAATTATGAAAATAATTAAAATGTTGCCCGGGAATTGATTGAGCACACAGGACAAAATAAACTCGGGTTTGTTGCAGCAAATTTATTGTCACTGGGACAATGTTGTAACTGAATGTGTAATTACTTGTTTCATGAACTTCAAGTAACTTGGCACAAAATGTCACACACCAGTTTCAGGCAGGCAACACAGTCCTCTCATGTAACAGTGGCATTAAGTATCAAAAGAAAATAAAGGAAAATGACTTGCAAAACACAAAATACCTAGGAAAATATGCCAAAATTCTACAAAAAAAAAAAAAAAATACTACTGTACAAGGAATACAGCAGTGGGCTATGGCTATTTAAAGGAACAAAACACAGAGGCAATGGTTAAAATCTACTAGAAACTCACAAAATAACCAGTAAATACTGAATATGAAATATTTAGGCACTTACAGTTCACAAATATTTCCTAAATTTCAAGTTTGACACGTTGGAGGTTGCACACTTGTGACACCCGTGAGCACATGGCAGTCTCCACCTCGCACCACACATAAATGCCTTGCAACGTCATCCACTTCAAATATAAACCATCTTGTTAAAAATAATAATGAACTTCTTAAAACTATACTTACAACAACATATTTTGCCAAGAAATGTGTATATTTACTAAATACCTGACAGAACAGTTCACACTACTGTCCTCCATGCAACTCCAGCTCGTTCCAACCATAGACTGTATTTATTATGGACAAAGTAATAGAGATAATCGGCGATTATGATTGGCGCTATACAAATAAAGTTTGATTGATTGATTGAAAGTGACCGTGACATCACCCATTAGTTTATAAAGGGCCGTTTTGAGGTCAACCCGGTTGTCACTTCCTAGAGCCAAAAACAGGATGTAACCATATTTGGACAAACAGCAGCTGGACTTATGAAGCGTTCATGCCAGGGAACTCATGGGAAAGCTAACATTAGCCGCTATCTTACTGATGCTGTAAAACTTCATGTAGTGTCAAACAAAGTCATATCACAGTGTTGTTACTGTAAACACTTACACTTCACTGTAGCTGTGGGTATCTCTTGTATAACTCTGTTTATATTGAATAAAAAGAAGATATGAAGGTCTGAATCGGTCCAACTACGCTATAGCGAGCTGCTACTACAGCAACATGTCTATCAAACCCGAGCGTGGTAGTGATTTGTTGGATTATTTGCTGCAATATATTAATAACGGAGCAAAAAGTTAAAGATGGACCACCGTGTTACTTATTAGAGGGTCCACATAAAATGTTTGAGACCATGATGACCCATGAAAAAAATCTATTCGCTCAGTACTGTATTTTCAGATAGAAGTCCAATGTATCTCTATGGAAAAAAGCTTCTTGGAGCCAGACAATCAATTCCCCAGTGGCCAAGCGGTGGAATTACAACGTAAAGTTACTTCCACATTGGCCTCACTGAACAGCCCGGGTCAACGTCCCTTGGTTCCAACCATTAAACAGAGTGAATGCCCAAGATGCATCTGACGTCGTTTGGTGGAGCAACCACTTCCTGCCTAACCATTGCCACCTTGTGACTAAAATATGCAATAGTATGCCAGCTCCACAAACCACTTGAAATGTGTCTCAACAATGGGAAATGAACCCATTTTATAGTATTAACCATTACAAATAAATAGAAAACAATTCATTTCTAAATAAAGAACACATTCACTCACTGTACAGTACCTTTAAAAGGGCATTTTATGGACCTAGGCAGAAAATACATCAAGCTTCCATTATTTTACTTTTACCACCCGGCTGCAAAAATAACATTAAGACAAACATAAGGAGACGGTGTGTCCAGGTGTAATCTTTCCGTTTAATATATTTAACAATGGTTTTAGTTAAAAGATAAGTCATATTTAATACAATAAAAGTAACAAGATGGTAACAACTCCTGATACCAGTCATTTATATTTGAAAAAAAACTTACTGCACAATTTAGTGAAAACATCATATTGCCATTATTATTGTGATTGTATTTTGTGATTGTGATGTCTTGGGAGTCAAGGAAAATACACATATTACCTACCTATAAATGTCAAGCCAACCTTACCAGTGTCAACGATTTAATGATATATAAAACTTTAAGAGAGAAAACAAGCTGTGACTTTTTTTTACACCAGAATCACCAGAGGTTGTATTTTTTTATCCCTGCAAATTAGTTCACCCTAAAACCTAAATCTGGACCCTTGAATTATAATTATAAATTATTCTTGCACTAGTTTTAAGGGAGGATTGTTGTAAAGAGAGGGAGGAAGGAGAATGAGCTGCTTGCTTGTTTGCAGGCTCTGAAGAGACACAGTGACAGCTGAATGAGTGCAATGTGCTTTAAGGTTTAAAAGGTGGTGCATGTAATTATATTGTTTTAAACAGGATATTAAAACCAAATCAAATTAAATGTGAAAACTGAAGCAGCTGAACAAACTTTGAAAATAGTCTGTTTAAAGGAAGTCCAATGATTAACAAGGCATTTTGTAGGTGTTCCCAAACCAATAACCTTGTGCTTCAATTAGAGGAAACAAAATGATTCTTTTACTAGCAGTGATAATGGGGTGGTTGAGTTACCTTAAGGTAAAGACCACCAACATAATTGACGTCTGAATTCAGTCTCACGGGGCACGTGCATCTCTCTTGTTCTTTCGCACACACACACACACACACACAGACACACATTGATTCATTATCCATCCATTGCCGCTGTGCCTGTCTCCTCCTGTCTCTGACTGTAATTCCACAAAAAATGATGCAGGTAAATTCTCTCTCACATCAGAGTCACAAACAGTCAGAGATGGATAGAAAGAGGGATGGAAACTAGCGATTCATTACCTGACTATAAGGTTATCTAAATGGCCTGGCAGCCAGACTGTGCCTGCATTTATGAGGACTCCTCCAATCCTACAAATGTGTGTGTATGATTTGTTTTGTGTATATGTGCGTTTTTGCATCTTTGTTTTCTTATCAGGTTTGTGGGATATTACAGGATAGGAGGTACTGTATCAAAAACTGTATGCATGTATTAGCTTATCTTCAATATCAGTTATGCTGCTGACTATGTTTTGGATTTCTTGATTATTTTTTGCTCATTAAGTTCATTAATTATTACTGTATTTGTGCAACATTTTCCCTTATTAGGCAACACATTCTAACTACCAAGATGCCCCCTACTGATGCGTGGTCATGATCCTAAATTGTCAGATACTGACACACAGAGTTTCCAGTTTTATCAATTTGCAACACGCAAAGGACATAAGTTTCCCAGTAGGTGAGGCTTGGATGGATATCGGGGCCCACCAAAGCATAAATACTAATGATTTTCCCCGACCCCTTCACACTACTAAATTCATTTTTTATGCCAAACCCCTCATAGAAGTGGTGATAGTGGCAAATGCTTGTCTCACTTCAGATGTTCTGCGTAGCAGTATGTTGACTACTTGGAAGTGAGAATGTGTTATTTTGGGATCTGTTTAGGAAAGACTGGCGCCACACCTTGAATCATTCATGCCCATTGCTGCTGGAGACAAACCCAAAATTGAATATACACTGATCAGGCATAAAATTATGACCACTAATGAGGAAGTGGTCATAATGTTTATTATATAGTTCCAGTGACTTGTCCGTGGGTGGATGTATTAGGCAGCAAGTGAGCACTTAGTCCCCAAAGTTGTTGCATGGAAAGCAACAAATTGACCGAACTAAGTAAGGATCTGAACAACTTTGACAAGGATCAAATTGGGTCATTGCATCTCAAAAAAATCTTGTTTGGTGTTCTAGTCTGAAGTGGATCGTACCCCAAATAAAGTGGTCTAGGGATGAACAACCAGATTTTGGTCCAACTCAGTATTTATGAAATGTGTTGGAAAAATAGATTTGATTAATGAAGACCCAAACTCACAACTTACAGGACTAGAAATACTGTATGTGTCACTATAATGTCTAATGTGTAATATACTGTCAGTTATTACAGCAGCTTTCAGAGGTCTGGTAGCGCTCATGCCTTGGGTTACAGCTGTTCTGGCAACAACATGGGGAGCCGACACAACATGATGTGGTGTAATGTTTTGTTCCCTTAGACACTCTGCTAGATTGAGACCCACTTGTCCTTCCTTTGTCATCAGGTTCTGTCCACTGCAGGATGAGGACCACTGAACAAGTCCCTCAGTTCTGGAAATATTGGACATCACAATGTGGTCCTTATCTAGGTTACCTGCATCCTCACAATGCCCAATTTTTCGTTTAAAATGCATCAACTTCAAGGACTAAATGTTCACTTGCAGCCACTCACAGGTGCCATTATAATAAGATAATTGACATTCTTACCACTTGACCTCTCAGTGGTCATAATGTTATGGCTGATTGGTGCACACTGGTTTGTGTACATTTGGTTGGTCAACTGGCTACAGATCCATCATTTCACCAGCACACAGAGGTTGTGTAGCTGTTCTTGTGTGGACAGAATTTCTGAAGTAGATCAATAATTTTCTTCAGTTTGGCAGATGAATTATCACCCATTGTGTGTTTTACAGTGTATTGGTAGTGGGAGAAATGTTCACTGATAGAGATCAATATTTATGATTCAGCCAAGTCTCACTGCATTGTGGACAAAAAACAAATGCATGTATTTCACTTTAAAATTGTGTGTAATGTAAATGCCTCTTTCATCTCTTGTCCATCCATCCATTCATCTTCTACCACTTTTTTGTGGGGTCAGGTCATGGGGGCAGCAGCTTGAGCAGGGAAGCTGTTACGAGAATATGTAAATAAGAGTTATCAAAGAAATACTTTATAGAGTGGCTACAGGACACATGAGCAGACAGACAGAGGTAGTAAACCCCGACACTAGAGACAAAACTACAGGTGGTTCTTCTATCTGACTGTCCATGCAATCTTTTGGGAAGAGACGCTATGAAAGAATTGAAAATAGGTCTCTTTCTAAGCAGAAATGGAGGTGGTAGCGCGAAAATGTGATGAAAGTTGGATTTATGTGCTTCAATCGCATGAACCAGTTCATTACTACTGGACAATAGATCTTCCAGAAAAAGACCCTGGGAAAACACGAAAAACCCTCCTGGAAAAGGCACGAGAGTGTGTTAGTCCACATGCTCAATTCAGGAAAGAAGGAGAATTGCATATGACCATCAGATATAAGAATACACTGGGACCCAACGAACCTTATGGTAAGCTGGAGCATAAGCTCGGACCCCAAGAGCTCCATCTGACTGCGTTGTATCAGAAAAATATGACTTGTTTCTGTAAGACAAAGCTGCCAAGCGTGCTGCGGGTTTGCTTATTGTTGAGGAAGAGCCAAAAGATGACTTCCTACGAACAATGCAACAACAAGCACAAAAAAAAAACAGAGGAAAATTTGTGGTTGAAAAAAGGAGCCTCATATGACGGTGCTTTGTACAGACAAGATAATAAACCATTGTTGCCAAGAACAATGTTCAAATGGGCGGCTATATTGAGCCATGGGGTTACTCATGTCTCAATGGGAGGGATGAATAACCTGATAAACAAATACTATACAACATATGGATTCACAAATTACTCAAAAAATTTTTGTAATCAGTGTATTGTCTGCACGAAACACAATAGTCAAGGAAATATGAGACCCAAACGTGGACAATTTCCAAAACCAGAATATCCATTTCAAGAGATACACATGGATTTCATACAGCTAAACAAAGTACAGAATCTCGAGTACTGTTTAGTAATTATTGATGCATTTTCAAAGTGGGTCGAGTTGTTCCCATGTGCCACACCAGACACATTAACAGTGGCAAAAGCATTATGTAAAAGGATAATACCAACTTTTGGTATAGCCCAAATTATTCGAAGTGACAATAGGACCCATTTTGTAAATGAAGTAGTGACACGTGTTGGGGAAAACTTAGGGATAAACTTAAAGAGCCATTGTGGTTATCATCCTAGTTCAGCTGGACTTGTAGAGAGAACAAACGGCACAATAAAGAGTAAACTGAAGAGATGTCTAGACCATGAGTAGACTGTGTAGATGTGGTCCAGCTTAACATGCATATTACCCCTATGCAAGAACAACCTTTAACACCCTTTGAAAAGTTGTATGGCAGACCATATACTCTACCTGACCTGACACCTGTGACTCAGTACTCATCAGATGACCAAAGAGACTTAGTGGTCTACCTGAGAAAAACATTGCAAGGAAGAATTACTGTGGAGACTGACACAGTACCAAACAATGCCCCAGGGAAGAAAAGTTAAAATAGGGGATTGGGTCTTCGTGAAGGTCATCAAGAGAAAGTGCTGGTCCAGTCCACAGTGGGAAGGTCCATATCAAGTGCTGTTAACAACCCTGACTGCTGTAAAGGTAGCTGAAAGGACCACGTGGATCCATC